>CANXYC013046258.1:0-16862 GCA_948193065.1 Aleurites moluccanus | reverse complement strand
CCATAACTTATTTAGTTTTCGACTCATTCTTTTCTTCTATTATGGATTTTAGGTCCTAGAGAATCTGTTGACAAGATAGACAAAGCTTATTGATTATTTTTTTCTCTCTAAGAGGCTAATATATTGATTCGATAATCATTTTATGTTTTGTATTATTTTGGAATACTGATCATAGTGACTCCATAAATTGAATTATATTAGATTGAGATATGATTGAGCTTATTGAAAATCCATGTTCCTTATAGATGATGATATTTTATCTTTTGATCAATAAGGAACAAGTGATATTGTATTGATGGGTTATCTATCTATTATAGTATATTGCATATTTATAGGATATTATTGATTATTGTTGATCCAGGTTTGGGTTCTATGGATTTATGGTGACCTTAAACCTACCCTTACTTTAGGACCGTCACACTTTTGGTTTTAGGGTGTGACAAATTGCCATTGTGTAACCAAACCCTTATTATTGATTGTTCAATAATTATTTGAATCATCATTGCTATTTTCTTTCCTTATAAACTTTATATAAATGAACCTTTCATTGATTATTGACATTGATATTGATGCACCCTATATGTGATCGATGATAAACTACTTTTTCGATGGAGTAGTATTTTTATATCAGGCATTATGCACAATGTTTCAGTGATCCTCAACTGGTGAAGGGTGGTCCCAGCCATATGGTCTGATCAACCGTATGACTTCAGTGAGACATGCTATCAGGATGTATAGCCTCTGTCTATATTTTAGTGGATTTTGCTATTTGTCATTACTATATGAGCATTTGGCTCAACATATTATTATTTGAACATTTGGCTCAATATACTTGTTTGACACAAGTTCTATATGATTAATTATTCTTCTAATTATATTAATTTATTAAGTACCACTTTGACCTTTTGCTACTCTGATTGGATTCCAGTGGTTATACTCCTATTTAATTATTTGATTATTATTCTTGTGTATTGCTATTCCTTTATTTCACTCATTGTTATTTTATTTATCTTTCTTATACCTTAAGCTCACCAAGGAGGTGTTATATATGTTATTCACTGAGTATTATCTCATCTTTTCGCAGTTTAAAATTTTTCAGGGATTAGTAGATAGCTGTGGCTCCAGCCATCTTCTCCTCCAGAGCTGGGAACCCCTTTTCTTTATGTAAACTCCTTTATGTTTATTTCCGTAATGCTCCATAGTTCATAATTGTTGGTTTGTAGTAATATTTTGGTACATGTAAATTATAACAGTTCTAACTTATTGTAAATATACAGTACACTATAATTAGTGAAGGTGGATAATATTTTATGAATTACTATATTGACGTGTTGTGATATTGATTGATATATGTGGTAAATTCGGGGTTAAGGATGGAAGTTTAGAAGTGTCATTTCTTCATGTTATTATTATTGTTGAAAAGAGGGACATGGGTCCCAGGTAGAAACATGAATTTATAGCGAAATTATGATAAAATTTCTGTAAAATTTATTGCATTGGGTTCTACGGGTTTAGAGGGCCATACGCTTACCTATATCCTAAAACTATCTCATTTTCCGAAGTGAGGGATGTGACAAATCAAGACATATTTGGGTTTTTACCAAATTGATTCCTTATTCATCATTCTACTTTTTAAAAGAAAAATATAGAGTATAACGACAGATTTTAACTAGAATGAACTGATTGGGAGAGAGAAAATTCCAACAAGTAATTATATGAGTGATTTTAACTAATGTTTTTATTAAAAAAAAATTAACACATTTCATAATGGAGGTTATATCAGCAATTTCAATAAAAATGTCAAATGAAATTCAACTTCAATGATATTGCAGTTATCCTAATTAAATTATATAGATTTTTAAGTTATAAATTGAAATTTAAAGATATTTGTGTGCATTAACAATAAGTCTAAGAACAGTTGAAATTTACCTAGATTTAAGAGTAAAGAGGTTAAAGGAGTTGACTCTTCCTACCCTAGAGGTTAAAAGAGTTGACTTTTCCTATTCTTGTTTAGTACGTCTTTTTAAAAAGGAAATAACTTTAAAGGAGTTTAATAACTAAGAAATTATTAGACCTATGAATATACTTCTCTTGAGATGGCAACATGTTTAATATAGGGTGAGTTTTGATATACCCGTACCTTACTCGTCTTGTGTCGAGGCAAGACAAAATGAATTTGAGTGTAGAGCAGGACGGATCTAATTGCAGATACCCACTTATTTTTTAAGAATAAAAATATATATATATTTATATAAAAATTATATTTTTATAAGAAAACATATAATATGATTATATGCATCATTATGTATATTTTACTTGAAAAATATAATTACAATATAAATAAATATATATAAAAGTAAATTTTAAAATTCTAATATGTATTTATGCATATTAAAATTATATATGATATAAAATATATAAAAAAGGTATATAGGCGGGTTTAGGACAAGTGTGCCAATATCTATTCCGCCCAATTTATAACAAGACGGATTTTATCCTCTCATTAGATCGGGTTAGGCAGGTACCTGATGGAACATATCAAAATTGCCATCCCCATGATTTTTTGATCACATAAATATGAATCGATATTGCCATCCCATGATTTTTTGATCACATAAATATGAATCTACATTAATGTGTCTTTACTTTGATATAGTGAGAGAAATATATTTTCATTATATCTAATAATTTTTTCAATCCTTTATTTAATTTTTCTATTCCATAGAAGAAAAAAAATCAAGCTTTAGTCTTTACATATTTTATAACTCTCACTCTTTCCAGTCTATCTTCTTCTTCTTTTATGCATATCCCATTAATAACTCATTCTTGTACTCACAGACTCGGATCCATGATAGATCTACCTCTCTTTATTCCTCTTTAATCTATTTGTTCCTTCTAGCTATATTCTATAGACCAAAGCAATACCAATACATCAAGAAATACTTGATTGGCCGTTGATGTATTTGGAAATTTTTTTAAAATAATTATTTTTAAAGTTGATTTTTTTCTATTAGGATATGTGATTTTAATTGATTTGGGACAATAACATTAATATTTGTTTCAGGGATTGTATTGATTGGATTGCTCCCCAAAACCTTGCTTCTTGTTTGATGAGCTTGGAAGCCCCTCAAAGTAATAATTGGGTCTCTTTAATTGGGTATGGGCCTGAACTAACTGTGGAGTGAATGTATGGATATGCAAGACAGAGAAAGAGCATTAAAGTAGACACTCTGATGCTTAAGTCAGAGGTTTTGATAAGCTAAATAAAGTATAGATAAGTGGTTGAGAAGTTCTTAGATTACCATAAATGAAGGTTTACCTCTTGTATTTATACTAATGGAGGCTGATCTGTTAACTTGACAAGGGTGACATGTGTCCTCATGTTACTGGCTTGGCGAGGAAGTGGCCAGATTTGTCAGTGCATATATTGTCCCCTTATCATTTTGTGAGATAGTTTATCACATCACTGCGATTTATAGTTTAGGGCTCCATGTGCCTATGCCAGGCCAGCAATGATGGCCTATGGCGTGTGCTCAGTGATTGTATCATCCAGTAGGCTGATGCCATATCAAAGGTAATTAATGAGGAGAGAGAAATAGTTGCCTTCCTTGGATCTCTGTAACTCACTTGTTGATTCGAGGATCAAATGAACTTCTACCTCATCTTGAAATCATATCTTATGTCAAGCCATTGTGATGACTTGGCAAGGATACCTTCCTCGATCCTGGTTCCCTGACCTTGGGTGAATCTCCCTTGACTTATGTGGTCGAGCTTTATCCAATCTTAGACTATGCCCTTTTTCCTGTGTGATGGGCCTCACCAGTTGACTTAGGACTTTATGGCTTGACTTGAGCCTAATGATATTATTCCTCATTAGTAACCCCCTACTCTGTTGTGACTAAGAACCAAAGAAGTTACAGTAGAGGAAGTGATCATTCTACGAGCTTCATGCTTTAATTTTGAGGCCTTGACTTGCGAGGAAGATTTCTTTTCTGGCAAGCCCCCTCCATTATGATGTCGTACTTAACAATCTTCTAAAAAGACATTTTAGGATTTGAAAGGACATGTGTCTGATGATTTCACTTCTCTAGGGATTCAAATCATCCTGTCCTATCTATGTGGCACAATAATTATTGTGTAATGGTTGCCCATTAAATGACTTGTCTCTTTGGGGAGAGTAATAGTCACGTCTGATGGACTTCTCAAAACGGGCTGTTGCGATTTTTTCGGGTTTTTAAATTAAATTGGCTATCTATAAATACCCTTTTAACCCCCTTTTTTCTTCTTCTTTACTTTTCCTATTGCTGCAATTTTCTCTAATTTTTTTTTCAATTTCTTCTACCATTCTTGCTCTCTTTACAGTTTATGCATTTTCCTTCCTTAAATTTCTTCTTTTCATCTTCTAGTACTCAAATGGCACCCAAAGCTAGCTTCTCCAAATCAACTGTTAACACCCTAAAGGGCATCACTAAGAGATGGTCCAAGATTCAGTCCACTACTTCTTTTCCATATTTTAAAAAAAATTAGAGATAACTTGGATAACGACGAGAATCTCAGACTGATGATCCCTACCATCCATGAGAGGGTTCTGTGTCCTTAAGGTTCCAAAGGAATTGCTGAGATTCCTAAGAATCAGCAATCATCCATCATTTTCCTTCATCAATTTGAACAGAGGTTGAGGATGCCCCCAACTGATTTCATGGTTCGCTGCTTCAACCATTTTAGAGTTAACCCAACCTTGCTCCATCCTAACTCAATAAGTGGCCTTCACTAAGTTGAGGTGTTGTACTACACCCTGGGCATTACTCCTACCCCAACTGTCTTTCCAAGTCTTCTTTGAAGTTAACATGATCAATCGAGCTTGGTCCACCTCAGCAAAGTAGGGACTCCACCTTTTTATTAACAAGGAATCCAAAGTTCATAATTGGCAAAAAAAATTGCAGTTATTGAGATAATTACTGAGCGTTTCAAACTTGGCTTCCCTAGCTTCTTTATGTACACTCCTCCGATCATACCCGACATTCCTGAGTTGAGTCAGGAAGAAAAGGTGGTTGTTACGACTCTCACAGCCCAGAGTTGCACTTTTAGCACAAAGAACCTGGGTCTTAGTTCACGGTTGAGGGAGGTCATAGGTAAGTCTACATGCTTCTTTTTTCTTGATGTGATTTTTGTGTGCTTTGACTAATCTGTGGCTTTTTCTACAGTGATTCCTGATAGAAAGGGTCATTATGACCTAATCAAAGAGCTGGAGAGGATTGAGCCTTTAAAAGTGGACTTGGACTATGACTCCCCATATTGGACGTGGTTACTAGGAGGATTTGAGTCCGTAAGGAGGCTAGCAACTTCCCATTGGATCCATCCAACGAACCCTTCAAAAAGAAGAAGTGGTGAAGTCAACTTTGCTTGTTACATCAACCAAATTCTTGTCTTCTTCTGCTCTGCCTCTAGCTACTCCAACCCCAGTTGTTCCTGCCCCCACGAGGCCTGACAATAGAAAGGTACATACATCTCTTGTGGAGGAGAGGGGGCCTGCATATCCCCAAACCTTGACTCATGGGGACTAGTGATAAGATAAGCTGGGGATAAATTTCTTTTCTAGGACCACAAGGAGAGGGAACCTATACTACCCTTGGCCAGGAGAGAATCCATACCTCCCATCCATTTAAATCTGTGCCTTCTGCTCCTACTCCTGCTAAAGTTATTGGGCCTCCTTTTGAGGGTAATTTTGGTATCATTCCTTCAAATTTTCTTCTTTCTTCTTCTTTTTTCTTTTTTTATTATGTTTATTGATTTTACAGATATAGTTCACTCTGGTCTCCCTCCTCCTACTAAGTTAACCAAGGAACATCTTAAGGCGATGAAGAGGAGGGGCTTCAAATATTCTGCCTCAACTAATATTGCTTCACCTGCCCAAAGGCAACTAACTGAGGTTAAGGAAGCTCTTGCAGCTAAGGCCTCTAAGGGCTAAGCCATAAAATAGGCCCCCACAAATTTAAATGTGAGGCAATACTTGCCTATGAGGGAGAAGCCCCAAGCCACCCCTAGTGTAGCTGAAGAGACACAAACTCCAAATGAACCTTCTGTCCCTATTGTTGAAGAAGCTAAACCAAACATCGATCCTTTTAGTGAGGCTATTCCTCAACAGGTACACATATATAGTAAAAAAAACCTTGCACAGATAGGCATCCATTTTCAAGGCTTAATGCCCATACTGGTCTTAGTCCTTATACCAGGGAACCTATTGATGAGGCAGAGAGTCAAAAACCAATCTTGTGGGAAGATTTTTTTTCGGACGAGGGGACAAGTATATCCCAAGCCTTTAAGGACAATCCCCCTCTTTATCAGGTCAAGGATCCCCTTAAAATGGTATGATCGTACTGCCGCTCTGACTTCCCTTCCAGATGTGACCAAGACCTATACAACGTCTTTTGAGAGTTTGCTGCTCAGAGTCATAATAAAACTAACCACTATAAGTCTTTTTTTTTCTTGATATAATGAGTGCTTTTTGTTGACTGGTCTTGTTTCTTTCCAGGCTAGTGTCTTCTAATGGGATTAAACTAGAGGAGTTGGTGAAGAAGCAATAAGAGGAAATCTTACATCTTCACAAACAGTTGCGAGCTCAAGAGGAGTCCTAAGCATAAAGTACCTAGCTGGAGAGGGCATAGAGCAAAGCAGATGCCCAAATTCAGTGATTAATGAAGATAGTGAACTCCTCGCAGGGCATGATTCAGCAAATTGAGCTAGCCATAAATGTGGTGGAAACTCAACTAGATAATTCTAGGAAAAGTTTGGAAGAGAAGTCTCGAGAGAGCGAGGAAAATCTTGCGCAATTTCGAGTTGCTTAAGAGGAGGTTGAGTGGCTCAAGAAAATCCTTAATCAGTAAAAGGATGATTTCAATCAGTAGAGGGATGCCCAGGAAAATGGGATAGCCCAACTGAAGCAAGACTTAAAGGATTATGAGCAAGCTAAAGAACCAGCTGAGGCTTTCCTTCAAAGGGCTATTCTAAACATTTTAGCCTCTAAGGAGTACCTAGATAGATTGGCTGAGGCTACCTTGGCCATTGCTTCTTCTCATTATAATGAAGCTCTTGACAAGGAAGCAAAACTTTATCCCAAAGTACTTCTTCATATTAGAAAGAAAGATTTCAATCCCTCTTCCTCCCTTCCAACAAAGCCAAGCAAGGACGAGGACATAAAGGTGGATAATGAAGAAATGGCTCGCCAAGATGCTAATTCATTCCCTCCTTCCTTTGAGCCTATTCCAATTGAGAATCCCCTTCCTAAGGTTTCCACTTCTGCTCTTGTTCCGTCAGTTGTTTCTGCCGAGGAAGTTGATATTGATTCGGCTTTTGTTTCAGTTATCCTTCCAGCTTAATAAACTTTGTATTTTATTTTGTATTTTTTGTTCAATGTTTTTTTTATCAAAGAATAAAGAACATTTTCTTCATTTCTTACCTTTATGTTTGTTTCTTTATAAGCAATATGTGTTTATCATTTGAGAACTTAGTAATTTTTAGGTTCCTTAAAACCTGAATAGATAAGATGCCTCATCATATGAGGATTTAGAGAAATCCACCCTCTTAGGGGCCTTTTATGTATAATGTCTTGCCAGATGAGGACTTAGAAAAATCCATCCCCTTCGAGGTCTTCATTTATAATGCCTCACCAGATGAGGACTTAGAGAAATCCACCTCCTTGGAGGTATTCAAGTATAATGCCTCGCCAGATGAGAACTTAAAAATTCACCTCCTTAGAGGTCTTCATGTATAATGCCTCACTGAATAAGGACTTAGAGAAATCCATTCCTTAGGGGTTTCTATGTATAATGCCTCTCCAAATGAGGACTTAGAAAACTCCACCCCTTAGGGGTCTTTACTTATAATGCCTTGCCAGGTGATAACTTAGAGAAATCCAATCCCTTAGAGGTCTTTATGTATAATGCCTTGCTAGATGAGGACTTAGAGAAATCCACCCCCTTAGGGATCTTCATGTATAATGTCTCACCAAATGAAGACTTAGAGAAATCCACCCTTTAGTGGTCTTCATGAGTTTTCTGCCTCATCAGATGAGGACTTAAAGAAATCCATCCCCTTAGGGGTCTTCATGTATAATGTCTCACCGGATGAAGACTTAGAGAAATCCACCCCTTTAGGGGGTCTTCATGAGTTTTCTGCCTAGCCGTACTAGGTCTTTTAGTTGCCTTGCCTTAACAAGGACTTGTCTCCCCTTGAGGAGTAATGCCTATTCGTAATAGGACTTTGAGTTGCCTGGACTTGTGAAGGACTTGTCTCCCATTGAAGAATAGTGCCTATCTATTATAAGACTTTTGGTTGCCTTGCTTTGATAAGGACTTTTAGCGATATGAGACCATATATAAAGAAATTCCCAATTTTTATTAATGAATTTATTAATAGTATATTTTGAGATGTTGTACATTCTAAGTATGGGGAATTTCTTCGCCTTCTAATGTGGTGAGCATGTATATGGTTGGTCCCACCATTGCCTTTACTTGAAAATGACCTTTCTAGGTTAGGGTAACTTTTCTCGTGCCTTCTTTTTTGCCGATGGCTTCTAGGAATCTCATTGCTAAGTCTCCTTCTATGCAGACCCATTTCTTTTACTTTTTGTTAAAGTATCTAGCTGCTTTTTGTTTGTAAGCAGCGACATGCTGCCTCTCTGACTTCTTGAACTAGATCCAGGTCTATTCTTTGAGCTTGGTCATTCTCCTGATCCTCATAGTAATTGCCTCTTCCACTTGATAGACTAATATCCATAAGGATAACTGCTTCTATTCCGTATGTGAAGGAGAAGGTTGTCTCGCCTATTGGCTCCTTTGGAGTAGTTCGATAAGCCCATAAAACATAATGGAGTTCATCCACCTAGCTACCCGACAACCATCTAACCTCTTTTTCAAACCTTGGAGAATAGTACTATTGGTGACCTTAGCTTGCCCATTTGAATGAGGATGGGCCACAGAAAAAAAAAAAAAAAGTGTTGTTTGATATGAAGCTCATTGCAAAATGACCTAATATTGGCGTTGTCAAATTGCTTGCCATTATCGTTGATTAGCTCATAAGGGACTCACAACCTGCAAATTATATCCTTCCATAAGAAGTTGATGATCTTATCTGCAGTAAGGTTGCTAGTGGTTCTGCCTCGACCCATTTAGTGAAGTATTCTACAGCCACTAGTAGAAACTTTCTTTGACCATAAGCTATAGGAAATTGGCCTACTATGTTAATACCCCACTTTGTGGATGGCCATGGATAGGTTAAAAGGATTTTCTCAGCAGTAGGTATGTGCTTTTTATTGCCAAACTTTTTGTAAATGTGACACTTTTTGGCTAAGCTCATTGCATATTCCTTCATATAAGGCAAAAAGTTCCCTATCTGAGAGCCTTAGCTGTGAGAACTCCCCCCCAATATGCATGCCGTAAGAGCCTTTATGTATTTCCTTGAGCACATACTCAGCCTTTGCGGGCCTCAGGCACTTCAACCATCGCAGGGAATAAGCCTGTTTATACAGAGTACCTCTATGAAGAGAAAAATGCGAACATTTGTGCTTGACCTTCTTGGCTTCTCTTGATCTTCAAGTAATTCACCCTTTTCCAAAAATCAAATGATTGGGTCCATCCAACAAGGTTGGTCATCTATCTTCATTACCACCTCATCCTCTTGGATGCTTGACCGCTCGATGGCCCCCATAAAAATTTTGCCAACCAATTGGAGAGGTTGAGAGGTAGATAGTTTGCTCAACCCATTTGCCTCCCCATTCTCATTCCTTGGGACCTATGTTATATGAACCTCCACATTCCTCTTCTTCATCTTTAAAAGAATGGCCCTTACTTTTCCAAGGTATTTAGCCATGATAACATCCTTGGCTTTAAACTCCCTTTTCACTTGATTCACAATGAACTAAGAATCACTGTGAATTTTCAAACTTGTCATTTTGAGAGCATATACGAGTTGCTGGCCATGCAAGAGAGCCTTATATTTAGCTATATTATTGGTGGTTATGAATTTAAACCTCAAGGCATATTCAAGGACTAGACCATCTGGCCCCTTAATCACAATGCTAGCTCTGCTTCCTTTCATACTGCTAGCTCCATCTACATACAAGTTCCATATTAACTCATTGATAATCAAGATGGGTTTAGAATTGGACCTGGATCTTAAAGGCTGTTCAAGAGAGGTTAGCAGATTATCTTTTGAAAAGGAACATTCAAAGATGAAATCTGCAAGGGCTTAGGCTTTAATTGCTGAGGGAGGCCTGTAATCTAACCCGTATTGGCCTAGCTCGACTAACCATAACGACATTCTTCTTGAGGTATCTGGCCTGTGCATCACCTTGCTCGGAGGCTGGTCTTCCACCACAACTCCTTGGTGTGACTACAAATAAACCTTGTACTTCCTTGCAAACAATAATAGTGTGTATACGAGCTTTTCCAAGAGATGATAATTCTAAGACTCGCCTGAAGTAATACACAGGCCTTTGAACTCCACCTTCTTCCCTCAACAGCACCGAGCTAACAACTTGGTTCGATTCTGACAAGTAAATCAATAATTCCTCGTATGGTAGAGGCTTGCTCAAGACATTTTTTGAGCTTCGAAATTTTTTTAATTCGTCAAAGGCTTTCTGGAACTCCTTGCTCCATTTAAAATTATCAGTCTTCTGGAGCTTCTAAAAAAAAAGACAGATACTTCTCAACAAATTGTGACTTGAATCTATTGAGGTAAGCTACGCTACCATTAAGCCTTTGCAGCTCTTTTACATTGCGAGAATGATTCATGTCAAGGATAGCCTTGACCTTATATGGATTTGGCTCAATTCCCTTCTTGCTGACCATATACCCCAGGATTTTCCCCCTTGGATAAAGAAAGCAAACTTCTCAGGTTTGAGTTTCATGCCATATTCCTCCATTATTCTGAATAAATCTGCCAATTCTTAGATATGTTGCTCAAAGTCTTTGCTTTTGCAATCATATCGTCCATATATGCCTCGACACTCCTACCTATCTGTTTTTTGAACATTTTGTTGACAAGGCATTGGTACGTGGCCTCGACATTCTTCAATCCAAAGGGCATTGATGTATAACAATAAGTGCCTTTCTTTGTTATAAAGGTAGTCTTTTCCTCATCCTCTAGATGCATCCTAATTTGATGGTACCCCTATTTTGCATCCAAGATGATAGGTAGCTAAAGCCTGCCATCAAGTCAACTAACTTATCGATCATGGGCAAGGGGGAAAAATCTTTGAAACATTCCTTATTGAGATATGTGAAATATACACATATCCAGTAACTTCCATTAGACTTCTTTACTAATACCACGTTGGCGAGCCACTTTGGGTAGTGGACTTCCCTTATGAAGCCTACCTCTATTAGTTTATCCACTTCTTTTTCTATAATCTCTTATCTCTCTAGGCCAAAACATCTTTTCTTATGCTTAACAGGCTTTATGTTGGGGTTAACATTCAATCTATATACAATGATCTTCAAACTTACCCTTTTATATCTAAAGATGACCATGGGAAGTTGGTTGCTTTACTAAGTAAAAAATCATGAGCTTTCTCTTTTAGATCATCATTTAGATTCTCATTAACCAATAAAAGTTTGCCTGGATCCTCTATGCTTACTTGGACCTTCCCTAGCTCCTTCACAACTTTCGTTCTTTGCTTAGGCATCTAGGTCGAGCAATTCGCATCCATATTATTGTTTCATCCGCCCTTGACGAGCTAGGTGCATTTCATTTCTTCTTCATCTCCCTTTCGTTAGAAGGTAGGGGAGCCTTCTGGGACCCATACACAATGAATTCTCTCCTATCCACCATTGAGATAGTCATATGCAAATGCCTGATGTTGGTGGATGCTCTTATATCATATGATAAAGGTCTTTCCAACAAAACATTATATGTTAGAGGCATTCTAACCACCACAAAGGTCACCATCACTATTACAGAGTCTGGGGAGGTCCCAACTATGAAGGGAAGCCTCACAATCTCTAATGCATAAATTTTCAAAAATTAAAGAACAATGAACCTAGTTGAAAATTACCACTTTGGATCTGATCAGTGGTAACTCGATTCTAAGGATCCATATCTTTGCATAACGCTTCATCATCTATTGTTTGGAGCTCAACTGCAAAATTATAATCTAAGATATGGATCCGTGGATCAGAGTTACCACTGTACTTTTCCATCACTAATGGCTTGAACTTTGGTAGCATATTGTACTCTCGAATTCGCTTAATGAATGACAATTTGAGATTCAAGAGTGACTTATTGCTCTCATCTTTCTCATGTTTATTCTTCCTTATCTTCTTAAGGATCTCCTTTACCCTCACTTCCAGGTCTTGGGGTTCTTATTTGCTCGAGACTTATTCCTTGCACAAAGTTTCCACTTTAGAAGGGATTTTACTTAGGCTTTGGCCACCTCTTCTATCTTCTTCCCTCTTTCGAGAGCCTGAGGTCCAAGTGCCTTGTGAACTGATCATCCTCCTCTTCCTCGACTTTTTGTATTCCATGGCACTCTTCTTACTGGTTTCGGTATGAGACCTAACAACTTTTTGTTTATAGCCCAAGGTCCTTCGAGGCAGCTGATATTACCTTTCTCTGAAGGAGTGTCCCAACCGTGGGAGTTAAAATTGTGTCGTTCTCTTTTATCAATTGAGCCTCCTCTATGGATAAACTTTCCCTCCTCACCTCTTCTTGGTCCCTCCTCCCTTCTTGTGTTTAAACCAACAATTCTAACAATTCATGCTCTTAAGTCTGCCTCTCTTTAGACATTTGTTCCAAAGAGAAAACATCTTATAGAGGCCAATGCTTGGGTGTCCAAAGTGTCTTCTGGTTAATTAGTAGTGGATGCTTGGAACTAGTTTGTGGGTGATGGAGTCAAGATTTTCTGGTGGGTGGGATAAGTTTAAATGAGGGTTGTGTCTCATCTTATGGTTGAGGTTGGTAGAGGATGGTGCATTAGCTTGTGTTTTAGACATAATGTTTGTATTTATGTAAAGGTCTCATAGATCAAAAGGAAGTCAAGCTTTTTAGAAAGGACTATAATTGTTATAATCCTCAAGAGAGAAAGAAAGAATTAAAGAGACTGTTTGAAACTTTTGAAAATACCATTTCCACAGACAATGTCAATTTGATGAGCTTGGAAGCCCTTTAAAGTAGTAGTTAGGTATCTTTAATTGGGCCAAGGCTTGAACCAACTGTGAAGTGAATTTATGGATCTGAAGACATAAAAAGAGCATTAACGTGCTAAGTCTTAGCTTGACAAAGGCACTCTAATGTTATAGTCAAGTTTATTTTTGAGAGAATTAAAATAGTCAAGTTTGTTTTTGAGAGAATTAAATGAAAGTTTTTGATAAGCTAAATGAAATATAGATAAATGGTTGAGAAGTTCTCAAATTGCCATAAATAAAGGTTTACCTCTTGTATTTATACTAGTGGAGGCTAATCTATTAACTTGACCAATGTGACGGGTGTCCTCATGTTATTGGTTTGGCGAGGAGGTGGCCGGATTTGTCAGTATATGTACTGTTCCCTTATAAGATTGTGAGATAGCTTATCACATCACTGCCACTTATAGTTTTGAGGCTTAATGCGCCTATGCCAGGCTGGTACGGGTGGCCTATAGCGTGTGCTTAATGACTGTGCTGCCTAATAGGCTAATACCATGTCAAAGGTAATAGTTGCCTTCCTCAGATCTCCATGGCTCGCTTGTTGATTTGAGGGTTAAGGGAACTTCTACCTCATCTTGCAAGCATATATTATGTCAAGCCATTGTGATGACTTGGCGATGATACCTTCCCCGTTCCTGATTCCCTGGCCTTGGGTGAATCTCTATTGACTTATATTGTCGAGCTTTGTCCAATCTTGAACTAGACATTTTTCCTGTGTGATGGATTTTGTCAATTAACTTGGACCTTTGTGACATGACATGAGTCTAATGATATTTTCTGTCAGGCCTCGCCCGAGCACCAAAAGACTCAAATCATAAGGGGGGCAAATTTCTATGAGGTAAAGGTAGTTTCAACCAAATTGTTTCTTTGATTTTTGAAAATCGATAGAGTCGTCACCTTCATTTTTAAAGGAAAAAGAAAGAATCCATTTGACTCCAATTTATAGTGCAAGGATAAAATCATTAAACCTTCGAACCAGGATTAAGTTTGGGGACTAGGTTTTCGGTTTACAATAACTCAAACTTTGACTTTCCATTTAACAATTGACTTATAAAAATAGATTTCATGAACAAGTTATAAGGATGGCAAGTTATATAATGCATGAATATAATAAAACAAATAATAAATTCATAAAGTAAAAGAGTTTTATTACATCAAAAACTAATAACATGAGATGTTAACTCTAGCCCTCAATGGGAATTCTAGGTTAGCCACACATTCCCCAAAATAATATTAAAATAGATTAATTTAAGAAAAATGATAGTTTTTGGTGTTTTTAGATTTGAAGTTATGAAATAGCTTGCATGCATATCCTGTTGAATGTGAATCAAAACCCACACAGTTCTCCCTTCTTGCGAAGCGGGTTTGATTCGATTTTAAGAAAAGATTGATTTTGTGGTTCTTTTAATTTTGAGGTATGAACACGATACCTTAGTTTGAGGGGGGTGATTTCTTAGGATTTGCTCGAATCGAAGGTCAACTTTAGTTGAGCAAAATTTGCACTACAACATGCTTCAATTCGATTTTGGCAGCACTACGGCGTGCTTTGGTTCGATTGCTTCTAAATTGATTCAAAGAGAGATTGCTCGAGGTCTTCTATTGCTCCCACTCAAATAGAGTTAGAGAAATCAGTTTGAAATCAAAGAGAATTGAACCGCTTTTAATTGAATAGAGGGAGAAATGAAAGCCAATTAAAGAAAATTTGACTTAGTTATTCTGGTACTCCATGAGAGTTTGTATTGGTGTAACTCAATGAGAGTCAGTGTGTTGGTGTCTTTTGAAGTGAAATTTAGCTTTGTATTTATAGAGAAAAGTTAGAGAAAAAATAAGACTGAAATTTAATATGGGATTCACATTATGGACTTAGTGGCACTTGTGCTGAAGCTTGGTGGCAACAGAGAAGAAGGCTGGCGGCATCTGGAAGCAAGGCTGGTGGCAGGTGCTTACCTGGGTGGCAGTATCGCCCAGGGCTGCTTGTGTCACTGGTAGCACCACCGCCAGCTAGGCTTGGCCCTGCCACCAAAAACTAGCCCAGGTGCCACTAGGTTCGTCTTGATGTCTATCTGGTTTTCTTTGCTCTATTTGAAGTGGTTTGACCTCCGATTGGTGCCGATCAACTTGGCATGGTCCAATTTGCCTGTATTCATAGTCGATTTTAATCTCCAGTCAATTGCTAATTAGTCTGGTATGACCCGAGTCTGCTTAGATGCAAAATCATGGGTTCACATTATCCTTTAATCATTGTTGATTTAGATTATTTAGAAAAATTGTTTCTTTGATTTCACGAGTCAAATTTGTTTAGAGTTTTCGTGCTTCCCTTTCCATACTTGGAACTTTTTTTTGGTAGATTTTATTTAGTTTATTTTTCTGATTATGATAAATTATTCTGAAATCCTTGTATTTTAATTAATTATATTAAAAAGTCTTTGTATTTTGAAAATTATACCAAAAAGTTCATATATTTTAGTTTTATTACATTACGAGATCTTTTCGTCTATTTTTACCTCATTTATTATTAATTAAAATTTTAAAAGTCAATTTTTAATTCAAATATTTATTAAAATACCTAAAATATCCCACTTATTTACCATCCATCACCACTAACAGTAGTAGAAACAACAAAAATGATCATCTCTGAAGTAGGGGTTAGTTTCATTCATAGTCCCTTAACTTTACCTAATGCACTTTATGGTCCTCTAACTTTAATTTGTAACGATAAAATCCCTGAACTTTAGTTTTTAAAACATAAAAGTCCATTTCCAGAAATAAACTAACATTTAATTATATTTTGGTCCCTGGTTTTCAAAATACTATTTATATAGGTCCAAAATTTATTTAATTTGCTAGTTTATTGATGAAATTTTTGGAGGAAATTCATTAATCCCTAGAAGAGTGTATAATAGTATAAAACACTTTTCGATTATAGACAGAAAAGAGCATCCACTGATACAGTGGGAATATTCTTGGGTTTGTGGGAGAATTAAACATTGGGACGAATTAATTAGAATTGATTCTATTTATAGAAATTCTCCCTTAGAAAATAAAATTGCCCATGAATATTGTGGTGTAGCTGACATAATTGAATTTCTAGAAGAGCAGTATCCAGTTTTCAATCAATTAGCCATTTTAGATCAAGATACTCCTCTGGTAACTTCTAGAACTTCAAATTGGAGTGATAATCTAAAAAGAGATTATTTAATTTGGAAAAGATTGCACTTCAGAAAAATTGATTTTTTTCTTGCTCTCTGGGAAAATTCTCCAGGTTTAGAAAATTGGGTAACGTTTTTAGAAAATAAAGAAAAAATTGAAATAACACTCAGTAGTTCTAGATAAAAAATGGGAAAATTACATAGGGAAGAGAGTGTCAGCTCTAATCCTTCAGGATTGACTTCATTCCAAAATATTCATAATGAAGTGAGCCTTCTCTTTGAGCAATTGCATGCAAAAGGAAATACAGACGATTCACCAGAACAGAGAAATGTTTTAGTAAAAGAAGTAGGAAAATTGGTGAACGATAGGCTTGATGCAATCAAGTGAGAAAGAGCATTGAAAAAACCTCTTTTTGAAAAAGAAATTTTGCAATTAAGGAAAGACAAAATAGTTCCTTATATTGCTGACCTTGACATCAGAGCTGCTAATCAGGAAAGTAACAAAGCAGCTGAAGACCTTAGAAAATCTTTA
>CANXYC013045757.1:0-14292 GCA_948193065.1 Aleurites moluccanus | reverse complement strand
GAATTTTGATTGTGAAAGTATATGTTGGCTGAATCATATGTGTAGGGAGTAATGAAAAATTGATTTGCTTTGATGCAATTGAAGTAATAATAATGAAATTGATATGTTTAATTATTGAATTGGATGATTAATTGATGTGTTGAAATGTTGGTATAGGCTTTCAATTTAGGTCGAATGGGGCAATTAGGGAAGATAGGGTTTTTGGTTTAATTTTATGCAATTGATTTCTTAAATGTGTAATTGGTAGGTTTAATTGAGTATTGGCATGTTTAATTTCAAGAATTGATGGTGAATATAGAAAACCCTATGGAGGCCGAACCAACATTAGGGGAAAAATGAATTTTTGCTTTATATGCTATGTAATTGAATGCTTGAATATTTAATTGGAAGCTTGAATTGTTAAATTATAGGTTTAATTGGAAAATTGAACATGAAATGGTAAAAGTCTCCTTAGGCCGAACCCTAACTTAGGCAAATTAAGAATGTGAATTGATATGGATTAGTTAAGTGTTGAATGTTGATTTGAACATGAATATGGCATGAAACCTAAGCTTGAACATGAACCCAAACTTGATAGATTGTGCTTATAAGATGTGTTATTATTGTTGTATGGAAAGAAATTTAGGTTTAAAATACTTTTTAGTGTAATTGTGGAATGGCCGAATGATATAGTGAAATTAAGGTTTTGAATATGAAAGTTGATTATGATATGTATATCTTGTTTGAAATGTATGTGTATATGTGTTTGAATATGATATATTGCTTTGATATAGTGTCTTATCGGAGAGTTGTTATGTATATAGGGGAATCCTCTAGGGGAAAGGAGAAAGTGGGAGAGCAATAAGTGCTTAGAGCCTCGAAGGGGCAATTTGTTCTTTTACACATAAGATGGCTTTATATATATGTTATTGCATTTCTAGTTTAAGGTACTTTCATTTGGACATGTTATTTGACCTTTGATCATGTTGGACTTATTTTAGACCAACATGGTCAAAGTTGCCCCTAAACGTGCCAATCGGCCAAAATTGGGGTTGCCGAAACGGCTAAAACTGACCTAAAATTTGAATGTGTATAAAAACTGTTCTATAAACTATTTTGAACTCAAATCAAGCATAATCATCTTATATATATGTATACTTGTATCTTAGATATTAAATTTGCATACCATATATTGATAGAATGAAAAACCAAAAAGTCCCTAAAAATTTAAAAACAGACCCGTAATTTAGTAAGTCGCTGCGGCAGCACAACTGGGTCCGATGGGCCAAATTTGTAAGTTATTCCCTATTGATTCTATAGTTATTCATATGGATATCTTGACTATATTGCACCTTATATAAGTTGTATTTTTTGCATTTTCATCATATTTTGGAACATTTGCATATGGTAACATAACATGGCTACTTCGATGGTATAACAGGTAATTCCATCGATCGTGTACACACTGATACTACTTGCCCTAGCTAGAGATAGGGAAATGGCTCTAGCCATAAGGATTGATCCTCCTTATGAAATTTATATGGAAATGGAGATATGGACAGAGGTGACAATACTATTTGATTATTTGACCCAATCCTGTTTTACCTTATGCATTTGATCCATTTTATTATATTGTCATATCTTATCATAAATATATAATTGTCATCGTACCTATTATTGTCATAAATGATCAAATGTGTATTCATAAATTGGTAATGCATTTCATATTTATAGATTCACTGAGTATTTTTATACGCACCTCATAGTGTTGAACCTTTTCAGGGAAAGAGTGAGACGCGAACATCCTCGGCTAATTTTGTACTTCTAGCCTTGGAGTAGATGTATAGTTCTTTCCTAGTATAGCATAGAGTACTCCATGATATTATTTATAGATATTTATATGTATAATTTGTGGACATGTACGTAATGTTATTATATATTATGATGTGATTTGGATGTATATGTATGTATATACTGTAACAGGGAGTGCAACTGCTATGGTATGCTTGTATTGTATTGTCATATGTATGTTTTGATATAATTGAGAACTAATATATGATTTGTGTTGTATAAAGTTGTTGTATGAGTTGACGTAAGTAATGTATGATATGAGTTGTTTATTGGAGGTTGACCTGGGAGTTGAAAAATAGTTTTAGAAGTGTTTTTCTTTGTATTTAGCTGGGGGTAAATGTCAATATTTTAGAGGAGATTCTGTCCGGATTTCTGTAAAACTTAAGAGGTAAAAAAAAAAAATTTCATAAAAATGGTTAAATGAAATGAAAACATATAACTTGGGTTCTTCGTGGTACTGGTTGTATGAATTGTTCCCATACCCTAGGACCATTACAGCCCTATAGCGTGGGATGTGACACTAGATTTACAGACTGTGAATCTAGGTAATAGATGAATAGTGACTAGTTATAGAATGGGGTAGAATTAGGTATACCATGGAGCATAGGATTTCCTTTGTCTTCTATTGCAGTTATCATCTGTTATATGTTATTATTCTGCATTTTTACTATATTTTGAGACTGTTATTATTTTTCCTGATAGATTACAGACATGTTTTATGACAGAGACAAAGATACCAGAGAGACTCAGGTTGCCTCTAATGAGTCCTTAGTGAGGGAGATATCAGTATCAGAGGGTTCATCTCGATCTCGACGGACTTCAGAGGACACAGAGAGGGGAGATGACCAATGAAGGGTGGAGATGATGAGAGGTTTGATGGAGTTAAGAAGGGAGATGGCTGAGATTAGGTGGGAGAGACAGCAAGCACTGCCACCACGTGCTCCTGCAGTAGTATCTGAGGTAGTGACATCGACTCTTGTGCAGCCAGTTGGAGCTCAGAGGGAGACAATTGTACAATGGAGCTTGAGAGAGATTGATGAGGAAGGAGTTTCTATGTTTAGCTTTCTGAAGCTAAACTTACCTGAGTTCAGAGAGGACAGAGGTACAAATCCTGTTGATTTTCTGAAGGAGGTGGAGAAGGTAGTAAGGAGACTACCTTGTTCTATGTTGAGATCAGTAGAGTTGGTGGGTTTGTTGCTTAAGGGTAAGGCCTGGACGTGGTTCTCGAGACATATGGAGACCAGGCTATATGGAGAGCACTCACCTATTTAGGCAGAGTTTCGTCAGGGTCTGATTGATGAGTTCATCACTATTGCTACTCTTATGGAGGATTATGTGGATGTTGATAATTTCTATCCTGATTGCATTGTTGAGATTGATGATCATATTTTTCCTGCTGATTTGATTGAGTTGCATGTGTTTGAGTTGGATGTTATACTGGGTATGGATTGGTTGACTAGACACCGGGCAGTGATAGATTGTTATCGGAAGAGAGTTAGATTACAGCCTGAGGGGCAACCAGAGTTTGAGTTTCAGGGTGAGATTCGGGAGTTCCGGATTAACCTGATATCTGCTATCCAGGCTCGAAGGCTAATTGGGCAAGGTTGTTCAACCTATTTGGCCCATGTAGTGGATGCACAAAGGTCTTCTATACAATTGGATCAGATACCGATGGTTCAGAAGTTTCCTAATGTATTTCCTGAGGAGTTGCCAGGATTTCCCCCTGATTGGGAGATTGAGTTTGAGATAGAGGTGTATGCAGGCACAGACTCGATATCCATTCCACCATACAAAATGGCTCCAGCTGAACTGAAGGAATTGAAGATACAGTTACAGGAGCTATTGGATAGAGGGTTTATCAGACCTAGTAGGTCTCTATGAGGTGTACCGGTTCTGTTTGTGAGAAAGAAAGATGGCTCATTGAGGATGTGTATCGATTATAGGCAACTGAACAAAGTCACAGTGAAGAATAAGTATCCATTGCCATTGATAAATGACTTATTTTATTAGATGCAGGGTGCCAGCCATTTTTCTAAGATTGATATCAGGTCTGGGTATCATCAGTTAAAGATCAGGAGTGGTGATATACCCAAGACTACTTTCAGAACTCGCTATGGTCATTATGAGTTTCTGGTATTGCCATTCGGGTTGACCAATACACCAACGAATTTTATGGATCTGATGAACAGGGTATTTAGGTCGTATTTAGATAAGTTTATAATAGTCTTCATTGATGACATCCTTATTTATTCCAGGAGTGAGGAGGAGCACAAGGAGCATTTGAGGATTGTGCTATAGACACTTCGAGAGCATTAGTTATATGCTAAATTATCTAAGTGTCAGTTCTGGTTGACTGAGGTGTGCTTCCTTGGGCACATTATCTGCAACGATGGTATTATGGTGGATCCTCAGAAGATTGAGGCAGTTGCTAACTGGCCACAACCTACCAGTGTTTCAGAGGTACATAGCTTTCTGGGTATGGCTGGATATTATCGGAGGTTTGTAAAAGATTTCTCTCGTATTGCAGCTCCATTGACTAGACTGATCAGGAAATAGGAGCGATATGACTGGACAGATGAGTGTGACCGTAGCTTCCAGACTCTGAAGTATTATCTTACCAGTGCTCCGGTTTTGGCATTATCAGTTGAGGGGGAGAAATTTACAGTATATTGTGATGCTTCACGGATTAGCCTAGGGTGTGTACTGATGCAGATGGGTAGGGTAATTGCTTATGCTTATCTCCAGTTAAAGAAGCATGAAGCAAATTATCCGACTCATGATTTGGAGATGGCAACAGTTATATTTGCCTTGAAGATTTGGAGACACTATTTGTATGGGTCGAAATGTGAGATATATACTGATCATAAGAGTCTGCAGTATATATTTCAGCAAAAGGATCTGAATTTAAGGCAGCGCAGATGGGTTGAGCTTCAGAAGGATTATGACTGTGAGATTCTCTATCACCCAGGGAAAGCCAATGTAATGGCGGATGCTTTGAGCAAGAAATTGATGGGTAGTCTAGCTCATATTGTGATTGGCAGGAGGCCATTAATCAAAGATTTGAGACAGTTGGAAGATATGGGAGAAGAGTTGGATTTGGGTTCCCAAGATCGGAACCAGGCTCTGATAGCCCAATTCCGGGAGAAGTCACTATTGGTAGATGATATCAAAGTGGCTCAGGACAGAGATCCATATCTTCTGCAGCTGAAGGAAGAGGTACAAAGCGGCATGATGATAGAGTTCACTGTGGATGACAGGGTATTGAAATGTGGGAGACGTATCTATGTACCGGATTGTGATGAGCTACGGGATTGGATTATACAAGAGGCTCACTATTCTACTTATAGTGTACATCCAGGGATTACCAAGATGTACCATGATCTTAGAAATGTTTATTGGTGGCCAAAGATGAAAAAGGACATAGCTTAGTTTGTGTCTAAGTGCTTAGCCTTTCAACAGATTAAGTTTGAGCATCAGAAGCCATCAAGGCTACTTCAGGAGATAGAGCTGCCAGAGTGCAAATGGGAACAGGTTACCATGGATTTTATAGTCGGTCTACCATGTACTTCGAGGGGATATGATTCTATATGGGTTATTGTTGATCGGTTCACGAAGTCTGCACATTTTCTAGTGGTAAAAACTAGCTATTCAATAGCTTAGTATGCACAGTTATATGTGGATAAGATTGTGCGTCTTCATGGAGTTCCTTTGGTGATCATATCTGACAAGGGTACACAGTTCACATCCCAGTTTTGGCAAAAATTTCAGGAGGCTATAGGAACCCAGTTACGGTTCAGTATTGCTTTCCATCCACAGACTGACGGGCAGTCAGAGAGGACGATCCAGACTTTGGAGGACATGCTCAGATTATGTGTTTTGGATTTTAAGGGAAACTGGGATTATTATCTGCCATTGATAGAGTTCTCCTACAATAACAGTTATCACTCCTCGATTGGTATGGCTCCATTTGAAGCACTATATGGTAGGAAGTGCAGATCTTTAGTGTGATGGGTGGAGCCGAGAGAGAAATAGCTTGAGGGACCATAGCTTATTAGAGAGACTATGGAGAAGGTTCCTATGATCAGAGAGTATATGAGGACTGCCTTCAGTAGGCAGAAGAGTTATGCTGATCCGAAGATGAAGGATGTACTATTTTTAGTTGGTGATCATGTCTTCCTAAAGGTCTCATCGGTGAGAGGAGTTATGAGATTTGGGAAGAGAGGTAAGCTATCACCACAGTTTATAAGCCCGTTTGAGATTCTTGAGAGGATTGGTAGTGTGGCCTGTAGACTGGCTCTTCCACCCAGTATGAGCCACGTACATCCAGTCTTCCATATATCTATGCTGCGGAAGTATGTGTCGGATCCATTGCACATTTTGGAGATACAGGATGTGGATCTCAGTGAGGATTTGTCTTTTGAGGAGCTACCTGTGGAGATTATTGATAAGCAGGTCAGAAAGCCTCGGAACAAAGAGATCCCTGTGGTAAAAATGCTATGAAGGAACCAGACGATGGAGGAGTGTACATGAGAAAGCGAGCAGGAGATGCAGAGCAGATGTCCATTCCTATTCCAGCAGTGAGGTATGTTCAATTTAAATTCGAGGACGAATTTATTTGTAGGGGGTAGAATGTAATACCCTAGAATATTATAACTCTCATGTATGAATTTATTCTCAGTATGTGGTCCTTTAGTCTCACAATGGTGGGAAATAATTTTAGAAATACAGTTAGAAAGCGAACTTGAAACTTTTCTGGAAAGCGGCGGTGTTTGGAACACTGTCGAGAAATTAGCAGTCCAGTCAACGGAAGAATTTCTAAAGTTAATCTGGGGGTAAAATATGACCATAATTTATGTCTAATTTTGGTAAAAATAAAGAAGTGAAAATCATTTAGGAACATTGAAAAAGTAAGTAATGTCATTTTTGTAAATAAATGGAAATTCAAGGTGAATAGTGAAAAATGGTCGATCGGGGTTACAGAATAACTCTATAACTATTTTTATAAATAAGTATAAATTAAAATAAGCCTATTGACTCCCTACTCTAATATCTAAATCCTGACAGAATTGTCGAAATAAATTACAAAAGATTTAAGGATCAAAGTGTAAAGAATGGAACTTGGGGGATTTAGTTGTAATTGTACAATTAGCTTTTCATTATCATTTTTCCTTAGACATTTTAGTTGCTCATTTCCCATCTTCTTCATGTTTGTGCCAAACTCCATTCTTCCTTCTTCCATCTTCATTTCTTCATTTTTCTTATAGATTTCTTAAGGAATTTGATAGAAAATAACAAATCATCTAAGCTCTCTCCATTTCTATCATTAGATTGCTTGGAGGAGCGAAGAATTTGGAGGAATTTCTCAAAGTATATTTTGGCCACATTGGTGAATTTGAGGTAAGAGTTTATTTGTTTAGTTTGATTAATGATTTAGATGTTATTTAGGTTCAATTGAATGGGTATGATAGTTAATTGCATTAGTTTATCCAAATTTAATTGAATCCCTAATTTGAATGGTTGAAATTGAAGTTGTATAGAATGATATGTTGAATTAGTATTAGGTTTTGTTAATTGATGTTAGAAATGGTTAATTGGATGTGTTTAGGTAACTAATTAATGGATAATTTGATGTAGAATTGGAGATTGATCAAGGTTGGTTTTCAAAGTAGCCAATTTTGGGCATTTCGGTTGGATTGTTGAATTTGGCTAGTACATTGGCTATTTGGAGCATTAGGTGAGTTTACACTTCATTATTTATCATTTCTAATTGATTGAATTGTTGTTTGGAAACCAATTGTGAAAATCCCTTTGTGGCCGAACAATGTTGACCTAAAAAATCCTGTGTTTTTTCTTGTTTTCCCTCAGATTTTCCTTGCCAATTTGATCCTATTTTAATGTTGTTTAATTGTATTTCTTGATACCTTGACTTTGGCTGCCAATGTGACTTGGTGTTTGTTGAATTGGGAAAGTCAAATTTGCCACCAAACCTAACCTATTGGCTTGCCATTATACGCCCACCAAGTGTTCGATGAAATGCCTAGTTCATTTGCCTTTAGCCTATTAGTTTGCATGTCATAGGCCTACCATTTGAATGCCATTGTCGCCAACGACATTGGCATGACAATTGATCTACTATTTTCGGCCACCGAACCAACTTTTGTTTTATACCTTTCTTCATTGCCAAACCTTTTATTATTGATTGTATATTATATTTAACATTGCCATTGATTATATTGAATACTATACTGATTGATACCAAACTGACTGTTATTGGATTGATTGTTATCTGGATGCCATTGTTGCTTATGGTATCCCTCATTATTGACCTTGATATGATTTGACAGAGCTACCGATTAGACAGGGTAGCGGAGAAATACTATCGACTTTGTGCATATTGTATTACTGAACCCTAGCTAGGAGGGGTTATGGTCCTGGCCATAGGGCCTGATCAGCCTCATGCTAATTGATACTGGAGACCTACATGGTCCATATTGACTGACTAGAGATCGTATGATTTCTTTTCATACAATCCATCCCATTATCTATCCTTCCATATGTAACCAAGCCTATATGACATTCTTTGGATTTATTGTACTCTGATATTTATTCTATATACTGTTAATTCATTGACTGATCCCATTTCTTATTTGATGCCTATTATTTATTGTGATGCATTTAAATTCACTGAGTATCATATATACTCACCCATTTCATTGTTTACCCATTTCAGGAGAGGAGTAGATTGCAGATTCCTGTCTTCTGTCATCCCGAGATATCTGCCACAGTCTATTATGTATATTTTCTGGTTTTCTGATACATTTTGTATATTTATTTTGGTGTTCATTATATAGCTACTCCATGGGTATGTATTGGGTTAGCTAGGAGATGAACATTGTATATATCATATTGATGGTAAATATAGCTTATATGATGATGATGTTATTTGATATATGATTGTGACAGCCATTTGCAGAATGATAACAAAATGAATAACAGGATAACATAATAGATGGTAACTATAATAACTGAATAATATATTGAGGTTTATAGATTGTGCATATGGTACTAGGTTCTACGAGTGTCGGTCACCATTGGAATCTCCCGTGCCCTAGGACAGTCATAGTCCAGGAAACCGGGTCGTGACACAGCCAGAAAAGTCAAGTTTGATCTAGCGCCCCTATTTCGAAGTGCAGTGTTCTTTCAAGCAAAGGAATTCACTCAACAAAAAAAAATTGGGAAAATACCTCAATTATGTTGTCCCATGAGACGTGTTGTTCCGGTTCTTGGAGTAGATTTTTCGGGTCAGGATTGTCCCACGGCGCCTCATAGCCATAGCGCCTCCTACTGCTAGTAGCACTTCTATAGTGTAAAGCCATGAAGAGAGAAAATCTAGAGAGTAAAAATTTATAGAGATAGAAAATCTAGAGAGAAATCTAGAGAGAGAAAGAGCAAGAAATTTATAAAGAGAAAATCTAGAGAGAGAGAGTAAAATTTCTAGAGAGAATAGCTAGAGAGAGAAAGAGAAGAATGAAAGTGAGAGCGAAGGGAATGAGAAAGCCTCATCCCTATTTATAGATTTTGGAGAATCTTAAAAATGACCATCATTTCCCCTATTACAGGTAAAAGCAAGGAAACTTGCATTTTCGAAGTAGTTCAAGTCGGAATCAAGTGCCGACAATTTCGATGTGTTTGCATGATTTTTCTCCATCCATCGACCTATCATTTGCCCAAATCAGACCTGGGATGTTTCTGTAATTCAAAAAATGACAGAAATAGAAAAATGTCAGAAAAATAAAAAGTTGTCCGAAGCATGTCAGATTGCACTCATATACCTCCTGACCTCGTAAGATGCGATCAGAATGCATTTCTTTCGTTTCGAGCAGACAAGAATAGCCCAGTTCACCTACATCACATCTGTCATCTAGAATGGACAACTGTGATGGGGGTAGCTGTGAACACTGGTTTTTCTCACCCCTCGGACTCATACCGAGCCGATCGACACTCACCGGAACCAAACTCGTACTCGGACGGACTCAGAAATCATCAAAACCGGAGTCGTACCCAAGCTGCCACCCTCAAAGGAGGGCGGTGCCGCCCTTCTTAGGAGGCAGTGTCGCCGCCCCTCTTGGGCGGTACCACCAAGCTCTAAAAGAGCACCAGAGCAGCGCCACCCTCCTTCTCAGCCCATGCCGCCTTGAGCCTCGGCGACACTACCGCCCTCTCTGATGGCACCCCCTTTGGCTATAAATATGAGGCCCCACTTTCATATTTCACACACCAAAATCACTTGAAGTCGAATTTTCCTTCTTGAATTTCATCTATTCTCTCTCATACACCGATTTCTTCTTATTTCTTTAACTCTCTTTGAGTTAAAACAATAACTAATTTGGGGCGAGTGGAGCCCAATTTTCTTTAGTTCTCTTTGAACTAAAGAAGGACAAAATTCGAGGCATGTGGAGCCTAAAATTATTTCTAACGAAATCACTCTGTTAATTTGCTTGTTTCGAATTATCAGATAAAAGACAATCTGACCGTCTTCCTGGACTTCAACCCATCCAAATTTGAGCTCCGATCCGGAAGGATAATCCGACCATTGCCTTCCCAAAAAGCAAAGGAGCAGGTATCGTCTCCTAACTTTTCCTATTTCTGATAGAGCATCAAAATAGGCAAATCTCCATTATTTTGGTAGAGCATCAAAATAAAGAGTCCAAAATATGATAAGTTGGGCATAAATCAACCCTCATTCACAAGAAGGGAGAACTGTGTGGGTTTTGATTCCCATTCAATGGGATACTCAGGCAAGCTCCGTAAGGGCTTCAAATCCAAAAAAGATCAATGCGATCTCTTTTCTATTAAATTAATATTTTATTGAGTGTATTATTCGGGGAACGTGTGATCGACCTAGAACCTATAAGGGCTAGAGTCGATATCCCATATATTTGAGATTTCTTGAATTGTAATAATTTACTTACCACTCTCTTAACTGCTTTACTGCTTTATTTTCATCTAACTTGCTCATACATCTATATATATCATTCTTTAAACTTCTCATGAAAACACTTTAAATCAAGGTTAAAATTAAAAGCCAAGTTCAACCGAAAACCAAGTCCCCGAATCCTCTTTGGTTTCAAAAACTAGTGCACTTATTTTTCTTTGGGATAAAATTGGAGTTAAAATGGGTTTTTACCTTAAATTTTCCCAATAAAAAATAACTTAAGGTGGCGACTTCGAAACATCAAAATCACTTTCAAAATAGGGCGCTAAGGTCGCCTATCAATCCATGAGAAATCGTCCCTTAAAAATGAGAGCAATCCTCGATCCCTTGGATCCGTGGGAGGAAGGTGCTCGAGCGAGGCCTCACACTTACTAGGAGTAGTAAGTGCATCAGAGTGATCGCAGGAGATAGTCATATGGAAATCTAAACAATGTTAATGACATATCTCTATATGGAAATGTGCTAATGTCCTTAGACTTGAGATTCTTAAGAGTGATCTAGAGTGAAGATGTTGTACTTTGATTCCATGCCTTACTCTCCCAATGGGTCTGCTCATAGGTTGGACATTAGGTATAGTTTGAGGCACTCATAGATATTTAAGTAGTCAACAAAGGATATCATAACACCTGTTAGGAGGGTTATACCTAAGACCTCTTGTATGAGATCATTACTGGAAATCTTTGGCCAAAGTGGATAGTACTTAGAGATAGTCTCTAAGGAAATTATTTTAGTAATAATGCTCGGATTACAAGGAACTATTGTTCGATCAAAGTGTGGTGTAGCCAGCTTAGTGGAGTTAACATAATGTCCATATATTAAACCAAACTTGGTAAAAGGGTTTGAAGGGACTAGTAGCACAATATTGTCCATATGTAAGGGTTTCTGCTTACTATTAGCAATTTCCGATTACTTGAGGGTCATGATGTGTGGCAAGATACCGCTTATGATTTACTTGTGTTAGAAAGATTCAATTGGAGAATTGATTATTAATTAAAGGAGTTTAATTCATATAGTCCTTGTTGGACAATGATTACCTTTTATGGAAGTTTTCTATTTTGGAAATAGGAATTCCACTTAAGAATTTCCTAAATTAATTTAAGGAAATTATTAAGGACTTAAGTTGCCATTTAATTGGAAAACCTATTAGGTCACACATATATAAATGATTCAAACAATATGTGAAAGAGTTAATTAAATTATGATTAAATGAGATTTAATTCATATATTTAGTTATGGAGTTTTTGTAATAATTTAATATGATTCAATTAATTATGTAATTTAATTATTTTATCACGATCCAGTTTCCTAGACCGCGACGGTCCTAGGGCAGGGGAGATGCCAATGGCGACCGACACTTATAGAACCCAGTATCACATGCACGATCTATAAACTTCAATATATTATTCATTTTAATTAGTTACCATTCATTTTGTTGTTCTGTCATGCATTCTGTAATTATTCTGCAATTGGTTGTAACCATTCAAATTGTCATATCATGCATCATCATATACTCAATATATATCATCATCAATATATATATATGTTCATCTCCTAGCTAACCCATACATACCCTATGGAGCGGCTAGATAATGAACACCAAAATAAATATACATAATGGTAGATAATATACATCAGATAACTGTCTGTAGATATCCCCGAATGATAGAAGACAGGAATTTGTAACCTACTCCTCTCCTGGAATGGGTAAACAATGAAATAGTGAGTATAGATGATACTCAGTGAATCTATATGCATCATCAATGAAATATAGGATGAAGTAATGATTTACACATGATAAAGAATAATGGTACAGTATAAATCATATAAGTTTACAGAATCAGTATCAGTAATTAATAGGAATAACAATGGTCATATCAAATTATGGAAATCATATGGTAAGACAGACAGAGGGCCATGAAACACGTAGACTATGTGTAATGACACAGTAGATCACATATCAAGTAGGCATAAGACTGATCAGGTCCTATGGACAGGACCAATAACCCTTCCCAGCTAGGGCATCAATATCAATGTGCACATTGCCAACAGTATGTACCCACTACCCTGTCGGTGAGGTAGCTCTGTCAAACCACATTTAGGTCAATAAAAATAGATAACATGTCAATAGACACCATTATGTAATAATGGTATCATCACTATCAATATAATCAATATCTTTCAAATCAATTAGTATATGAATCAATAGCTACCAGAATACAATATATAAGCAAGGATAAAGATTATGGTAAATAATAAAGGTATTGAATAAAAGTTGGTTCGGTGGCAGAAAACGGTAGGTCAATGGGCATGCCAATATTACTGGCGACAATAGCATTCAAATGGTAGGCCTATGAAATTCAAAGCAATAGGCCAAAGACAAATAAACTAGGCATTTCATCAAATATATGGTGGGCATACAATGGCAAGCCAATAGGTTAGGTTAGGTGTAACATCTCAACCAAAAGATAACCTAAACCATTAGAGGGGCAATAGAGGGGGAAATTTTTTCTTTCTTTTTGCATTGTTAATGATGTGTGTTTATGCATGAAATAAATAGTTATGCATGTTATTTGAATAGATTTTAGGCATAGAAGTAGTCCAGAGGCTGCTAGGACTTAATCGGAAAATTTTGAAATTTTGGTGAACTAGGGGCAAAATAGTCATTTTTTCGCCCGTCGGAATTTTATGGATTTAATATCATATTTAAAAGGAGAAAAGAATTTAAACACTTGAAAATGGCCTTATTTTATTTATTTGAGCAGTAGATTAAGAAATAATCCCGGTTGAAAATTTTTATCGGCACGTTGCTCGATTTCGGTGTTTCGGTTGCACTAAGGGTATTCTGGTCATTTCTTTTATATTATGGAGTTATTGAGTGTGTGCAACCTTATGGTATTAGCTTAGGCTTGATTAAATATAGCCGTTGGATCAAATGATGAAGAATTGGATGGTTAGATAAGTAAGTTGCAAATTTGCTATCCTAAGCTCAAAGTATGGGATTATTGCTTTTGGTTTATGATTTGGTGTGTTAAATGTATGTATTACTCATCTTGGTTGACTTTAGATGAACAAATAGTACGAAAGTAAGAAGAATGGATGGTTGGATGGCTAGGATTCACCAAGATTACTATGAAATCTAAGCCATTGGATCCCATCTAAAGTGTTTGGATAAAAATCACCATTTGTCATCTTCTTCCTCGGAAAAATTTCAGCCAAACTCCATTGTTCTTCATCCTTTGGTTCGGCCACCACTCATCCCCTCCATTTCTTGTTATTTTCTTTCCATTTTTTATAGAATTAGATATATTCTATCATCCTAAACACTAATCTAGCATTTGATTTCAAAGAAAAACCCATTAAGGCTACTAAATAATTCAAGGAAGCTTTGGAAGAAATCTTAGTAAGTTGTGAATTTTGAAGTTCTTTTGGTTTATTTATGTTCATATGGTGTTCCTTGTAAATATTTA
>CANXYC013045668.1:0-13388 GCA_948193065.1 Aleurites moluccanus | reverse complement strand
TCCAAGAAGGTTGATCAAGTCATTCACATTATACAAATATATATATATAAATATGGATGAACAAATATAAGAATACTTGGTCATATTAATTTCAAAGAACAATAATCAAATAAGATGTTCATACTTACCTCTTACACAATTTCTCTTAAATTTCTCTTTAGCAATCTGCTCAACTCTAATTCCTCAATTAATTTGAGTATCTCCTCCTAAGAAATTTTTCCCAAATATACAAAATTAGGGTTTTCTCCAAATCAATAATAATTAATATGATTTCTGAATAATTAACCATCTTAGAGTCTCTATTCTTAATTTCCAACAACCATTTTATTTATCTCTTAAAGAAAAATCTGCATTTAATTCGGAGTTACTGTTCATGTCACTATTTATGACAGTCTCAATATTCTGATTTCTCCCATATTAATTACCATTAATGACTTCAGATTACTTGCAATAAATTTTATATACCCAATATTAATTATTCTAACCCATAGCCTTAAATAAATCTAAAGAAAATAACTTTAAAAGAAAATTTACCTTATTTTTCTCAACACTGAAATTTCTGAGATTTCTTGCTCAAATCTGATGATTTCTGCCTTAATATGAAATAATCTAGAAGTCTAATGCATTAATTTGAGTATTAATAACTTAGAAAATAAAATGGAACTAATCTGAGAAAAGACTGAATTTAACAAACAAAGAAGGAAGGAAAAATCATGAAAACGCTACTGGGTTACTGGGGTTAAATAGACCACTGCCCCCAGAAAACACGCTTGCCAGCTTGCCAATCCGCCTCGCATTTCCCAGCTCGCACTTCTCAGCTCGCCAAACTGATCCAGCAATGCCACTTCGCTAATCCAACTCACATATGTCACTTCGCATATGCTACCTCGCCAAACTCTTCCTCGCATATGCCACATCGGCAATGCTTCTTCGCCTCTTCTCCTCTTCGCTTCGCTTATCTCCCTCTTCGCCAAACTCAAATTTGTAAACTGCTACTTCGCATATTCCCTCTTCGCATAATGCCACCTCGCCTTTCCTCTTCGCCAAACCTCTTCACCTTTCCTCTTCGCCAAATCCTCTTCGCCTTTTCTCTTCACCAAATCCTCTTCGCCTTTTCTCTTCGCCAAATCCTCTTCGCCTTTTCTCTTCGCCAAATCCTCTTCGCCTTTTCTCTTCGCCCATGCCACCTCGCATATGCCTCTTTGCCAATTGTCACTTAAAATAGACATACAAAGGCTCAACATATTAAAAATTCAAATCATAAAGGCAACTACACTTACCATGGTGACTCTTCAAAATCAACTGGACTTACTGTCCCAAAATCCATCCGAACATGTCTGATATAATCCACTCTCTACTGGGGTATACTTATCTAAAAATTCTAAAATTTTACAGCCAACATCACAACACACAAAGGAATATTTTCATGTTTACACCTTTGACTCAATCTGTCTCAGTCATTCCCAGTAAATTCAAACATACTCAAATTTTCCAGCAAACACATTAACCCAGACCAGTCCTACTCAATAAGGCATAACTCCTCACATACACAGAATTTTACTAAGCCATTTTACAGAATTCTAGTTAAGATATAACTCATAACTTTCATGTTTTACACTTTACCAAATTATTTCTCTGGAATTATACAATTATCTTCACAAATCCTGCAACTGCAAATCAGAAATTCTAGAATTCTCAAACATTCATATTTGAAAGTAATTAATTCTCCAAACATACAATTTAATAAAATACAACAAAATTGGCAGATATAACACTTAAGAGGAAGAAGTATGGCGGTTGTGAAAAAAGATTTTAGAGTTTCATTTATTTGGGTAATTAAAAATAAAAATAAAAATAAAACTTTAAGATTGTCTTTTTTTTTTTTTTTTAATTGCAGTATATATCCATTTAAATAGGCAATTTATTTTATAAGATTAATTTTTTTCATCTCCATACATATTTTTTTAAGAAGTCGTCTTCATATTATTAGCTAAAAGGTATTAGAGATGATATAAAAAAAATAATCTCCTAATAAATGTCTCTATATATCAATTTATAAATAATAAGTGACGATATAAAAAATCATCTCCTAATTAACTTATCTTTTACCATTTAGAGACAAATATTTATCAGTCGTCTCCAATATTTATCTCATTTTCTTATATATTTTATAATGGTATATGAATTGAATTTATTGTATTATTAATTGGCAAATATAAAAAGAACTATCTCCTGTACAGAGGTTCAAAACTGAAACAATATAAACTTCCATATAACATGTGACCTTTTCCTCCATATGATTGCACACATATTGACCAAATACAATAGAACAATCGTACACACCTATTTTTCCTAATATAACTTACATCCAATGTAATACATAACATATCCCATCAAAAGACTTGATTTGAATTACATTAAGTTAATATAAAGTCAAACCATCACAAAAGTGCAACATTACATCAAAGTCAATGTATAAAATTAAGTAGATACAAAAAATATCTATCTAAAAAGATTACAACCAATAATAATCAAGCATTCAAAAAGATTTCTAGCATTCAAGCAGAGTAAGGATTCATAACTTAATGTTCAGAAAAACTTTCAAACATTTCTAAGTCTTTTTTTTTTTTTTTTTTTTTGCTTTTGATGTGCTCCCTTGAGTGTTTCTCAGTGCATCTGCTTGAGTCAGATTGGAAGTTGGTTACGACAAAATGATAGGAGTATCATTGTTGTGTGCAGATCTTCTAATTATCATTTTATATTAAGTAGTGGCACCAACTGTCTTATTCTGATTGTTAATCGTTTGGGATCTGACAACATTAGGCCCCCTTCTTACTTGACCAACAGCGGTGTTAATGCTATTAGTTATTGCCCTTGTCCTTGGTATTGCTACACTTAAAGATGGGTTTCCAGTAGGTGGTTTCGTGCTAATAGTTGTTGGAACCCTCCTTGAATTATGAATATTTGATGTCTAAGTATTTGCATTCATGATTTGGGCATTTCTCTCACTTGGCATCTAAAAATCACAAAATACACAGCTTGAAGATTTCATAACACCTATATCAAAAGCCTAAAAAAAATCCATCAAAAAACTCACAAATAACTTACCTTGTAATATATATTACTAGTATCTTCAAATACCCTAACTCTATATCCTTATCTCATGTATCTTCATTCCTTGATGGTGGTTTGTCTAAGTTGTTCATTTGCAGCTTGTTGGGGACTTAATTTCTTCGCATTCCTTCTTGGGGCTGCTTCTTGACTTGTTAAAGTGGTGGGGTCCTTTTGTAATCTACCTCTTTTTCCCTTTTAAACCATTAAACATATTAAAAATCTTGTTAGCACATAAGTATGAACCTTCAACAAAGGATAAAAATATCATACAGGAGGTTTTGGAGGAAGATGGACAGCAAGATTGTCTTTCTCTTTACAAGTCCTCTTGTTGTGGCCATAGTTACCATACAACTGACATCTCATTTGAACCCCTATCTTGGAAGCCTGAATGGATCTCCTGGTTCTTCATCTTTACTTCTATTCCTTTTATTTGTAGGTCTTCCATGCATTACCTTAACAGGTGGAGGTAGTATTGGATTTTATTCAACTTCAAGCCACATATTTGGCCCATTCAAAGGCTTCAAACCCTTCTCATAAGTTTTTAAATAGCTTGCAACTGAATAATATTCATGTACATAATCTATAGGATCCTTGTTTAAGTAGTTAATACTAGCACATGCATGATAATAGGGAATCCCATTTAGCTCCTAGTATCTACAACTATAATTTTTTTTGCAAGGTTAACTACAAACCTTTCATCCCCAACCGACACTTGAAACTCCTCATTTACAACTGGTTCTACACAACAAAACCTTGTTGCATATTTGTCTTCTTCTAACTTCTTCCTAAATCTAGGACAAATATGGTCATCACATTTCATAATATTTTGTATCTTATGATGCATTCTCTCCATTAAGGCACTCATAATGTCTTCTAACATATCAGTTATAGGTTTACTCCTAGTAGTAACAATAGACCCATTAAATGTTTCAAACACAGTATTATCAATCATGTCATATTTGGGATATGTACTTACAAAGGCCTTACAGAAATGAGGGGGACCAATATCCATAAAGGCATTTGCAACATTTTCATCCAAGTTTTTTTATTTCCTTCATAGACTCATTAAACCTTTCCACATATGTGCTTCTTCCAACTTTCTAGAAAGCTTTTTTAAGTGTTTGACCCTTGTAGGTTTTTTTCCAGTTGGCATATAAATGTCTAGCAGAATTCCTATGCTCAGCATGTGGAGTTAGTTCATTGATTTCCTTCTCCAATCCCTTAGAACACAACAATTACAAAGAAATTTATTAAAAGTTAGAAAAAAAATCAACAACAAAAATAAGTATGAAACTAACAAAGATAGTTGTATTACCTTCTATTAGTGACTCACAAATGTCCATCTCAAACTTGTTCCAATCTTGAGATCTTCAAATAATAACTTCAGAAACTATCTCCATGAATGCTTATTTTCACCTTCAACAATAGCCCAACATATAGGCAACATCTGATTATTCCCATCCTTGCCCGCTATATAAAGTAAGGCACCTCCTAAGGATGTTTTTAAGAAACATCCATCTAAGCCAATCAATGGCTTACAACCAGTAAGGAAACCTTCAATTAAACTGTTGAATCTAATATAAAACCTTTGGAATACACATCCAGAATTTGGATCACTGTCATCTATCTTGATTTCAAATCTTCCATGTCTGTCAACTCTCATTAATTTAGCCTTGTAACTTCTCAACTTAGCATAATGCTCCATAGATGATCCACTGAGCATATCAAGAGCTTTCCACTTAGCCCTATAATATTTTCAAAGGTTGACTGTCAACCCATATTTCTCTTTAATATCATCTTCTATATCTTGTACACTCCAATTAGGATTTCTTCTAAATTTATTTAGATATTGTTTAGATATCCAAGAACTTGTGGCTTATCTATTTCTCAATACATTATGATATTTGTGCTCCGGTACATATTTTTTAATCTTAAATGTATTCTCACTGGGGATCTTACTGCTATAAAGTTGCCAAGGATAGCCAGCCCCACCGAAGCATTTTGCTTCAATATTTTTTTGGTTGCTTTTAGAAAAACTTTATCTCCCAACAATTTTTTACTGCATACTTTTGAACAACTTCGCTACACTATTGAGCATAATCAAACTTCATACCAAGCTTGAAAACATTTTCAATCTTATGATCATATTTAGGATCATAAGATGGAAACCTCTTCCTAGGCTTGCTATTTAGCTCAAATCCCATCTCATCATCACTATTGTAAATTGTAAGCACTTCATCATTTGAATCCATATAATGTGACACAAATTCATTTGAACTCTCAACTTTGTCTATTTGTTCTTGTAATGACCCATTCCTAATATTCATTTTTGTCATATTACCTACTAGTCTTACATTATCAACAAATGCCCTCCTTTTATATTTTTTCACATTTTTCATAGTTTCAATATATTCCTCATCATCAGTCTTCATGCCACTATCAAATAAACCATCATCAGTTTCAGATTGACCTGCAGGGATATAGTCTGGATCAACAGACTCATCTTCACTATCACTGTGTTGGTTCAACTGTATATTAATACTATGCATAGCTCTAGAACTGTCATATTGCCTACTGGTCTTACCTACACATCAAAGAGAACCTCACCTACAGCTTCTCCATTACCCTCTACATTATCTCTAACACAGGTTTGTATTTGCTTCCCCATAATATATACATCAACTATACCTCTCTGAACAATAGCAATCATCTCCATCACTTATTTATCTGCTTTGATATCCCTTAAGCCTTCCTTTAAAGTCAAGTCATCCCAGGGATACAATAATAATATTTAATATCTTGAAAATACCCTTCATTATTTACGATTTCCTCTAAATAAAAAAATGTAAATCTATCTTCCTCTAGTCCATTATGCTGCACCATTGTACCACCAACATAATTAACTTCATAACTCACCTTCGTAAAGTCTCCACCAAAATAAAAATTCATATTGAAATAACTCCCCATACTTGTACATAACAAAAAAAATGAGTACCAATCAACATCAATAATAAATTTTATATTAAAAAATGATGGCCCCAAAAAAAGTTAAAATAACACCAAACAAACTAACCCTAAAGTAAATGTAATAACCCTAATTAAATTTTAAAGTGATTAAGGATAGTTTTACGAAACGAGTATTGGTAGTTAAATTTTTATAAAATTTAGTAAGTGCATTAGTTAGAAACGATTATGGAATACCTAAATTAGAGGACTTAGAATCGTGAGAAAAATAATTAGGGGATTAAAAGAAGTTGAAAAGAATGCTAATTAATTAAAACGGTTAAAAGTCTTAAAAAGAAAATTTTAGAAAAAACTAAGATTGGACACCCTCCAGTATTTGATTTTTAGTAAATTATATAGCAGTCTTTTATCTGATTTTTCTTCACACACCTAAAATTAGATAAATAATAAGTGAGTTAAAAATAGAATTGAGTGAAATTGGTAAAACTTAAATACTCAAGTAGTGAATAGAAGAATAAAAAGAGGAAAAATGACAATTTTGTGATTTTTGATAAGTGTAAGTCCAAAAGGTAATTTGACCAATAAATTAAAAAAAATAAAAAAATAAAACTGAAAGAGAGGTGGTTGGCCAAGTGATTTCATAACCACTAAAATAAATCTTTTTATTTTGCTCACAAATTCACTTAGACCAAAAGTGGTCTTCATTCAATTCCATCTTCATTTTCTTTAATTTTTCATTTTCTAAAATTTTAATTGGCCATAAAATTATATAAATAAATATATTGCGAACAATATAATCATCTTCCTCTCCACTTTAGCTTCCATGGTTGAAAATTTCTAATCAAATTTCTCAAAATTTTATTCAATTCTTCTTAACCAAATTAACAACTCCTCACCTCAAATTTCAAGCCTTCTATCCATTAAGATTCCTATTTTTATCAAATTATTGGATTTTTATAGGAATCTAAAGAAATATTTCAAGAGATTCAAAGAGGTAACATCTGTAAACTAACTCTATACTTAAATTTAGTAAGCTTAATTAGTAAATTAGAGACTAAATTAATGAAAGAAGATAAATTTTTAAACCAAATCTTTAAAATTTTGAAATTTTAGTATCTTGACAGAATGTTGGAGGCTAGTTTTTGGGACCATAGAATTAGATTTTGAAAATTATCAAAGAACAAAAATTGTAGATATGCATGTGTAAAATATATTTATTTATCAAAGTTTTGCCAAATTTATGCTGTGTAAGGAGATATGATATAAAAAGTGTCACTAGCTCGGATTAGGGTTTGGTCAGGGAGACCCTACTATTTTTTATATTTTTGAGTACTTTAAGTTCAAAATCAGAGAAAACTCAAAACATAAAAAAATGTTCCTTTATGTCTTAGATTAATTTAATTGAAAACATAACATCATTTGGACATTTACATGTTGAGATATTAATAAAATAATAGAGATTACTCATATAGGATTTGTAGGATAGATTTCAGGATGCAAGGAAAAATTAGAAAATTCATCATAATTCGTGTTGTGCCCAAAAAAATCTGAATTTTTAGTTTGTTAAACCCTTATATATATAGTTTAATTATCAAAAAGAATTGAAGAAATTGGATGAGTATAACTAGAAATATTAACAAAAGAATCTAGGTTGTCAGAAACCAAATTATAGAAAATTGAAAAGGATAATTACAATTTGATTCATATTATATGAAATTTAAGTAAATTGAGGATTAAAACTATCTAATTGTTCTTGTAGCTTCAAAAGACAAAGATAAAGAAGAAGAGCCATTTAATCATTCCTTTTGCTTGTGTTAGAGTGGAAGGTTAAGTTTTTGGAGTTTGAGTTATAAAGGTGGGTATGTATATATGTTATTTTACTTGAAATGGAAACCAATTAAAACTTGCCAATGTTCATTGCATTATTGAATCTGAGTTTTCATATTGCCATATTGCCTTGTTTAATTATGATACTTAAACTATATCATTGGTTAATGGAAGCCAAATGACAACCTAATTGATTGAAATACCTAATTTGTTGATTTACCTTTCATTTGGCCTAATGTAAACATACAAATTTCTTTGTTATTGTTTTGAATTTTGGTATGGACACTCTTGATACTTTATATTGGTACCTTAAGCACCTTAGAAATGATAATACCCAAAATTATAGCCATTGGAATTGAAAAGCCAAAATTGGGTCGAATGCCCTCTTTGAATAACCTTAATATTCTTGTTCTTATTTTAATTACTTTATTGATAATGAACCTTATATATATCCATTGCAAATGTGAAACTTGAATTGAAATCAAATGTGATATTATAAATGACAAGTCCACTTACCTGATGGAGTAGGATAATAATTTCATTAGGCATTGTGCACAGTGAGGCTTTACAGTGGACCCTAGCTGGGAGGGATGTTCTCAGTCATACAGTCTAATCAGTTGTATGAGTGATAAGCATGCTATCAGCTGTAGCCTCTGCTTTTATACAGAGATTATAAATCTGTCATTAAAGTGATCCACTTATTAACACATTTATATGTTGATTTCCTTACCTTAAATATTGCATGGTAATCCTAATCGATATTCTAAATTATATACCATATGTATACCCAAATTGTTATGCATTTTCAATGGCTACCTTGATTGTCATTCTCTATTGATATTTATTCTATATTCTACATCGTTGAACCCTTTACTTCTTTTGTGAACGTTTCTTTATTTAACAAGTAATATGACATATATACTACTCACTGAGATCATATCTTATTCTTTTTAGTGATTTATTATTTTTCAGGAGATCGGTAGATAGGTATGGTTCCAGTTTCATCTTCTTCAGATGAGAACCATACATATCTATGTATTGTCTCCAATTAGTGGTATTTTGATTTGTAAATGCTCCATGGTTTGTAAATTGGTTAATTAATATTTTGATATATGTAAATATTAAATGTTACATAAAGAATGATTAATAACGACTTAAGTATATGAACCTATAAAATAAATAATTTATTAAATTCAATTGATGAAAACGATATGAATGTTGAATTGGAAATTAATGAAGTGTTAAGAATGAAATTTTCTTCTAAAGTCAAGGGTATAAGGGTAAAAATATTAGAAGTGTATTCCTTTTATAGGTTGGATTGTTGGAATTTAATGAAAAGAGGGATATTGGTCATGGGTAAAAGTTAGAAAAATAAAGGAAACTATATCGAATTTTCTATAAAAATTGTTAAGTGAGATTTTACAGATTTAGATGGTCTTACGTCTTTCCAATCTCTAGGACTGTCATATCTCCTGAAATGAGGATATGACAGTAAAGTAACCCTAACAATGAGAAAACCCTAACAGTGAGAAACCCTATCAGTGAAAAAAAAAAAGTAAATTGCATGTTTAATAATAAAAAAAAAATGTTTAATAATAAAAAAAAAATCTTCTCAAAAACTAACCCTAAATATATACAAAACAAACAAAAGCTAAGTACTTTTAAATTACTTGCTTGGGATTGTAACAATGCTTTGTTAATTCGATATTAGAACGAATACTTTATGCAATAATAAATCTCTCGACAATTGAGGGACCACTCAACACACAATTATTGTTTCTTGCTTCTTCTATGCTCCCTAACGCCTCTACAACTTAGAGTATTTTATTCTTTGAGTTTTGTCGATTAGTAGAAGGAAATAAGATTATTGATTTCAAAGATGAGTGATTTAGGTATTAATTTTCTTTTTTCTCTTTCGTTTTTTAAATTAGGTTTAGAATTCTAATTCTGAATAAAATACATTCATTTCAATATTTTAACTTTTTTTATATAATAATATGTCATATATTTTAAAATAAAAAATGTCATATCATCAGTTCATGTAACCATCTCAAATCAAATCAACACTCTACATAAGCACCGGCAATGAAATTTATACTTGAATCTGATTTAATGCTCATTTTACCAAAATTTGAAAGTGCCAAGTATAAATTTATCAAAAAATTTAATTTGTGATAAAATTATAATTTTATGAATAGTTTATAATTTTTTTTTTTTTTTAACTAACCCTATATATAATTGTTTTCCTATTTAAAATTTTACCCCTTTTATATTTGATTTTGCCTCGTTCCTTGTCCATATGTGACAAGATTTTGCCTTCAAGATTTCTGGACTCAACATTTATATTACATGCCGAAAGCCAACCTCGATGCAATAAGGTAATCAAAGTAATTATTAGGCAAGTTAAAAAAAACACAGAATATAATTTCAGAGTAATTAAATTAATTAATAATTACAGACATTTAAATCTGATTTGTATCCCATAATGGAATATAATAATAATCTCATCAGTCATCATTAAACCTCTGTCTTCTTTTTCATTTCTCTCTCTCTACTTTAAATCCTCATTAAACCCCTCTCTTTATCTCTCTTTTTGTGTGGAAAAGTAACCAGAGAGGGAGCAGAAAAAGAGAGAATTTATTCTATTGAGAATTCTAAGATCTCTCTCTCCGAAACCTTAAATTGAGTGAAAATGAGCCAGAAATCTTTGATCTACGCATTTGTTTCTCGTGGAACTGTGATTCTTGCTGAGTACACTGAATTTAGTGGTAATTTCAATTCCATAGCTTTTCAATGCCTTCAGAAACTCCCTGCCACCAACAACAAGTTTACTTACAACTGCGATGCTCATACCTTCAATTACCTCGTTGACAATGGCTATAGTAAGTTTTTTCTGTTTGGTTCTTGAGAAAATGCAAAATTTAATTAGGTCTACTTTTTCTCTTCATTATTTTCTACTTTAATTTCAATCTTTGATGAATTTTGTTCTATTATGGATCCGCTTGGTTCTCTTGAAAGTTCGGTGAGAGATTGTCTGAGACAATCCTCTTTCTTGGATTTCAAAATATTGTCCCAATTTTGAAAGAGAAGTAAGAAAATTTTTCCTTTTTTTTTCGCTTTGCATTATCATCTGCTTTCTGTTTTTGGACTTGATTTGCAAGTTTACGAGCTGCAGCTGTAATTTCTATCCTACGCTTAAGAGGATTTTGTGATTTATTGTTGAAAGGAACATGGTTGCAGCTAAGAATGTTTAATAATCTTCTGGCTTGAAGCATGAACTGAAAGAATTGTGTGCGCTGACCATGATTCAATGCCATGCTTGTCTCTAATGTTAATTGTTGTATTTTGGATATTTGATTTTCTTTTATTATGTGTTTCCTGTGGATCATCATTCTAGATTATGATCAATGACTGCCTTTCAATTATTCGCTATGTTTCTCAAGAGATAGAAGCGTTGCTGATGTGATTGGATTGTCAGGCTGGGGTTCTACTTATTTTCTTACTTCCTCTTTGAATGCAAGTTTGTATACAATCCAATGCTGTAGCTATTAAGGATAGATGAGAATGCATTATATATATGAATTATCCTCTTTAACCTTCTTTTAGCTGTCAAATATTACAGTCTTGATATTTTATGATTAATTATTCTAAATAAATGAGTATGAAAATGGTAACACTAATTTGTTTATTGTGTGTGCATAAAACTTTTATGTGAGAAAATTTTAGATTGAACCAAATTCAGAGAAAATCGAGTATTTTGGGTTTGTGAATATTGAAAACATTGGTCTAATAGTTGATTATTTTCTGGTCTAGGCTTAAGTTGAAGGCTTTGTAAATAAATTTCATTCAAAATTATTTTTGAACTCTTGGTCACCGAAAGAGGTATATATATTTATGGATAAACTCATAGAAAGATAGATGTTCTGGCTTTCCCATATGACCAGCAGTGTGGAAAAACAGGTGGCAAAAATAACATTTTAACTGCACAATGAAGTGTGGAAAGTATTTTATGGACTGAAATTCCTTCCCTTTGACGTGTTTGGTTTGGAATAGATTGGTAAATTAGAAAATTTGAGTTTGCTGTCCCAGTGGATTGAGTTATGATAGATATTCATTTACAGAATTCTCCTGCTGTTTTTGTTAAATTACCTTCCCCGTTTTACCATTCAAACCCTTCTATATCAGTTTATAGATTATGTTCTATCTTCTTCTAATGATAGATTGACTAATTGTTGACTAATTGTTCAATGTTGCAGCATATTGCGTAGTTGCAGATGAATCAGCAGGAAGACAAATACCAATGGCTTTTCTGGAGCGTATTAAGGAAGATTTCATGACAAAATATGGCAATGGAAAAGCTGCCACTGCTCCTGCCAACAGCCTTGACAAGGAATTTGGGTATTCTACTCATATCAAGACAATGAGCTCAAATTTGTTCCTGCGTTTCATTTAGCTCTTAAACTATTTTTTACTTGTTTGCAGGCCAAAACTAAAGGAACATATGCAGTACTGTGTTGATCATCCTGAAGAGATAAGCAAGCTTGCAAAGGTAAAAGCTCAAGTTTCAGAAGTTAAAGGGGTGATGATGGAGAATATCGAAAAGGTAGGGAAACTTTGTTTATATATTTGACCAATAATTTAATGACTTAATTTCTTCTGATTATTTTATTTATTTATTCTGGTGAAACATTTCTATTATGATGCATCTCTATATAATCTTTGGCACTTAGTTCTGTTTCTTTTATTTTTGTCTTACATATTAATTTTTATTTTTGAAGCCTAGATTTTAGATGTCCATATATAATCAAGGTGTAGTTTCTTTTATTTAACCTTTTGTATTTTCAGAGAGAATAATTCTTTTATTCATTTTTTATGTTGTGCAAATCGCGTAGGTTATGAGTAGCTTTAGTAGCTGAATGCATTTCATGGTACTGGTATAAATCGAAAACTGTCATTGTTGAACTTTGACCCCACCTTTCAATTTTGCAAAGTATATATCCCCAGATTTGCTGTGTTGGTGTTAATTTGTGGCCATTCCTTATATTAGACTTTATTTAGATATTTGCTAGTCTTATATGGACATGATGAGGCACACTAAAATGTTCTATAACTCCAAAATGAACATGGCACGTTAACATTTCTGACAAAAGACCTGTATGTCAGCATTTATTGTACTTTTGATTATACCTTCGTTTCTTTAATTTTATTTTTATTTTTTTTTTATAATTGTTGAACTACTATGTCCTTTAGGAGGGCATATTGCAATGCTATATTACATTGACTCAATTTGGGGGTGGTGTTAGGAGGGGCTATAGCTCCCCTCTCCTAAAATCCTGCACTTTTGCAGTGCAAATTTGTCATAACATCACACTTGTGGGGGGGGGGGGGGGGGGGGGGGGGGGGGGGGGGGGGGGGGGGGGGGGGGGGGGGGGGGGGGGGGGGGGGGGGGGGGGGGGGGGGGGGGGGGGGGGGGGGGGGGGGGG
>CANXYC013045352.1:0-52498 GCA_948193065.1 Aleurites moluccanus | reverse complement strand
CTTGGCACCAATTGAATCCATTGTGCAAATGAATGGCTTGTCTTCATCACTCAATCCGGCAATTACAGGTTGGCAGAAGTATGGACCGAACCTGAGAAAGAGTAAAAGCTGCACTTCATTTTTCTTGCATGTATAACTTCTAAAACAAAGTGATATATGTGAAGCATTATAGGGCTTCCAATTGAAACAAAGTAGAACCAAGAAACAAACAACAGAGGCACAGAGATTAAAAAATAAAAAATAGGAATAATAATAAAAGTTGTAAACAGTGCTAGAGTATCCCCACAACATATGCAAGAACAAATTAGATTCAAATCATGTTGAACTAAATTGCTTACCTATATATTGCACATGTTATGATAGGTTGAATAATAATTTTATATTATTGTATTTATAGTGTCTAAAAATTAATTTATAATAAATGGAAATTAGCATACTTACCCTCTCCCTCTCTTCTTCCCTAGGTTCAATGTTGTTTCAAAAATCACTTACAAAGAAGGCAAAAAAACACATTCTTTTTTCCTTTTTCTTCTTAATGGAAAACAAGGAGTCAACGAGCTCTTTTTATCGTGGGAATTGGGAAATCGAACTATGAAAAAGTAAATAGTAAGAAATGCTATTTAGGCAGTAACCCAAGAGTTGCCAAACATGATTAGTCCAACATATCTGAATTGTATCCTATAAAATATAGGATGTCATTTGTCAACAGAGTAGATCACTTAGGTTTAGAAATGCGAAATTAGGAAGAGAGACACTCAACGGGAGCCTGTTACAAATTTTAGAGAGCTCAACTTTTTATACATATGAGACAAGTGCCTGCTCTAAATACATAACCAAAGACCATTGTTTCAGACATGCATGGATAACCATTATAACAATTTCAATTCCTCAACTCTCACACCTTTGCTAGTTTAGCCTCTATATTAATAGGCAGTATACTTATAGAAAAATCAAATGCTCAACTCATAAATTTGATACAAAGATGATAAGTATCAAACTAGCAGCCAACCCTTTCTCTTTTATAAAGATAATGAAGATGCTGTTATACTATGTGCAACATTGCAAATGCATCAAAAACAATAACGTGCATGACAACCACTCTTCCTTGTTAGTAATTAAACCTTACATTGGAAATAATAGCTTGGATTATTAAACAGATACACAAATGGAAATAATAGCTTGGATTATTAAACAGATACACGAAAGTAAAAAAATTGCCCCCAGAACCAGAACAGTCATGGCAGCTAACATTCACAATCCTTAATTAGAATCATATATATATATATATATATATATATATATATATCACAAACCTTTTCTCATAAAAGAGAGCAGAGACAAGACTACCTTTTCTCATAAAGGAGAGCAGAGACAAGACTAGCGAATGTCTCAGGCTTCATGTCCCTTTCTTCTCGCAATTGATACAATTTATGACGAAAAACGAGCCTCTGATACCTACATATTATACCCATTATTACAAATTAAAACGATTGAATTTGGAAGCAACAAAAAACAGAGGCAATGATGAAGGAATATACAGAGTTTGAGCATCAGTAGCTAGGCCAGAGAGACCGAGGAAGAGCTTATCGTGGACTTTATAGATTCGCTGGAAATCGGTGGCGATAGTTTGAAGCTGGACACCGAGTCGCCGATCGCTAGCTATGGCAAAGCAGTTTTTGCCTACCATCGCTACTAGGGCACTTCCATTGTACTCGAAGATCTGCAAATGCACGCATATCATGTGAACACACTGTGTGTGTATTTAAGATTTTATAGATATAGAAATTAGGGTTTGAAAGAGATAGAGAGAGGGAACTCACCGACATTGAAATTGAGTTGCAGAGAGGCTAGTGAAGAACAAAAACTGATATGATCGGAGCTTTGAGAAGAAAAGGACTTAAGAGTGCAGACTTGCAATGGTGGTTTTGGCTTGGATGCTACTCCAGTTAAGATCCGACCCGATTTCAGCGCTAAGTTTGTAATCCGGAAAGTCATATATTGTTGGGCTGGGCTACTTTGCCGGTTTTAGAGAACAAAATAACAGGAATGGACTTCCAGCCTTATAAAGTTTTATAGCCCAACAATTTTGGGAATTGTATTGTCGTTCGCCGACCGCCTCATCTAATCATACGACACCGTATTCACCCTCAATAAGATCCGGGCCAAATGGCTATTTTTTTTTTTTTATAAAGTAGATATGTTTATAGGTCGGATCTGAATTTAGAAAAGGTTATGCCTTGTTTAGATACATAAAATATTATTTATTTTCATTTTTTAGTTCTCTTTTCTTTTTCTTAATTTTTGGACTCTAAAAAATTGAAACTTGAAAAACTGAAAAACATGTTGATTGCAATTCTGTATTCTGTATTTTTTTATTATTTTACAATATATTTTATTTTTCTTTTTTTTTATTAAATAAATTTTATATTTTATTTAAAAAAATTTATAATTAAATAATAAATTCTATTTTCTAATTTTTTTTGAAATTATTTTTTGAAAAATACATATAATTTTTCACAAATAAACATGAGCTTGATTTTTCTAAAAATCATCTAACTTGTACTGTTTTTTTTTTTTTTAAATTTATAAGCATACTTTAAGTAGAGCGTAATGATAAATGTATTTTGGATAATGGTCTCATATTTGAAACTTCTACTTTAATATTAAAAAAAAGGCTATTTGTAACCGCCCTCTCTTAACATTCAAAGATGGCTGATTATCAAGGTACGTCTAAATGGTAAATGCACATGAACGTGGAATAATTCTATAAATTTAGATTTGAATTCCCTTTTTCAATACTAAAAAAAAAATTATTCAAAAATGACTTTTATAAACATATTTAAAGTCCAACAGGTTGGTTTTTTTGTAATATTGCATAGTTCCATTTTCATCTAGAAATTTTAATTTATAAACGATTTAAAAAGTCTTCTTTCCTTTATTGTGTGACTTTGTTCTCCATCAATTCCAAGTCTCCAACAGGGAAGAGGAAGTCTTCTGTTTCTGTATTTGTTATCGGGAACTTCAAAGGTAATCCATGTCCATGTATCCCAAAATCTGTCACATTTGATGTAAAGTGCATATAAAAATGGTATATAATTAATTTTTCAAGAATAGAAATAATTAATTTTGTACGTTGATTTTTTTAATTTTTTTTTAATAATAGAAATGGGTTAACAGTTCAAAACAAACAGTCAAAAGATTATATTTTATGAAAAAGTCAACTACAACCCACTCCAAAATATCAAGTTGTAAAAGATGTATCACTTGAGTAGGAGAAAATTCAATTTCTCTCAAGTTAAATTCATTATCTAAAGCTAAATTAGTCATAAAATCAGCAACAAAATTTATTTCGTTATATATTTAAACTATACTCACATCTCAATTTCTATTCAAAAATAATTTAATGCCATCTATAAAAATTTGACGAGAATTAGAATTAATGAGGAATACTTATATCCACCTCTACAATGAATTTTTTATAACTTTATTGTCATGCTATTTGCAAATCATATGGAATGCCCCGTAATTCCGCTTCAATTACTGAATATTTGTGTAAATTATGCATAAATCCACTAATCAATCTATCTTGGTGATCTCTAAAATTTTTCCCTGCTCCCGCAAATTTTTTAAAATTTCTAAAGCAAACACTTGGTCATTCTTTACTAATCTAAATTCAATAATAAACATTAATTAACCGATACTTGAAGTAATCAGTAGTTTATTAATGACTATAATTTTTATATATCTAGTTGAACATTTATGGTGATTCGATTTGCAATAGATAGTGATGATTTATAAATCTTTAAATAAAGAAAATGAGTCTCTATTGTGCGGGTCTGAATTTATAATATTTTTTTTAAAATTTATAAGATGAATAATTAGCATCAATATTTTAAGTCTGAATTTGGCAAAGCCATTATGATGTTTAAACAAATGATTTAAATTTTTAGAATTTTAAAAAATAAGATGATTAATTTTGAGAGAATATTTTAATGAAATAAAAAAGTGAAAAGTTGTAAAGAGAATTTAAACCTATTGATAGTTGAGAATATTAATTTTTATATTCTCAATTGCTATTCGTCGATCAATTTAGAGGATACATATTTTTATCATAGAGATGGATGAGACCATATATTATCGGGAGGGATAAATTAGCTGTCAACTATTTTAGACTATTTTTATTATATTGATTGTTATATGATAAGAGCATTATTACTATAATGTATCATGTCATTGCGGATTGTGTGACACTCTGAATAATATATCTTACTATGTAATTAATATAGATTTATTCTTATATGTTTGATTAACTAACTAAAGAGTGAGAAAGGTTGTAAGGTTCGACTTTTTAGGGTCATTTGAGGTGTGTTACTAGTGCAGGGCAATAGATCGAGTTCAAAATCTCTATAAAAAACTTAAATTTTAAGGAGTTTGAACTCGAAGATGCTTTATATAAATAATATATATTTATTCCACTTCAGATAGGATTAATTTATACTTTGTACCAATGTGGATAGGTAGTGGAATTAATTCCTTAATGGCTTTCTATATATATCAAACCACATTGAGATTTTTTAAGATAAAAATTCTGACATTCCAATAAATTTTATATAGCTTGCTTGCTTAATATTTCAGTTAAAGTTCATTAATATTAAATTTAATCACGAGGAGCATATTTTCTGAGTTGACTATAATTTATACCTATTAAACTAATGAAGATCATTGTTATATTTTATCATTAACAACTTGACTTTCTTACAAGTCAGTAATTTATATATATATATAAAAGAAATACTGATTAGATCCACTGGCTGGTATAATGTTGTTAATAGTTAGAAATAAATTTACATAAGGTTTATTAATTGGATGCTTAAACCTTTTCTGCAACAAATTTATTTTTTAAAATTACATTTAAATATATCTCAAATCACTTCATATAACATGTTTTTTTTTCGTACAAACAAATTCTTTTAAAAATAAAGAATTTTTTATTAATTAATTAATTTAAATTCGTAAGCTTATCAGATATGACTCATAGAGAAAAAAAAAAATTATAAGGTAGAAGCAATTAATGAGCTAACCATTAATTTCCTGCACATTTTGCAACACAAAACATGCAGTTTTTTGTGCCGTATTATAAGATCTTGTCAAACAATGAACAACAGACTGAATAAATTAAAGGAAGATGGCCAAATACAAATTGGAGGACAAACCTAATAATAATTTTTCTTTTTATGATGATTAACAGTTATTTAATTAATGTGCTTTAATTTTTAAATCTTCTAAGTTTTTCGTGAGATCAATACAGCAATCTTCTCATTGCTTTAATTAATTTTAATTCGTGTCTAGGAAGGAAGCCAAATTTTTAGTGGTGATTATATCATAATATTATTCTTTTTATTTCATAAACATGACAATTATATGAAGAAATAAGCAAAATCAAATTACTTAAGAAAACGAATATAATTTCTTTTTTCTTTATTTCAGATAGATTTTTGGGGTCAGAAAATAACATTAATTCATGTATAATTATTTTTTACCTAAATAATAATAAACTCCATATATATTTTATCAGCAGCTAATTCAGGTGGTTGATGGGATGGTGATTTTAACTTGTAAGCAATGCTACTAAACTAACAAAAGAAAGAGAAGGAAGCCTAAGAAATTGAAATTCTAATTTTTGCCTATACTGAGTGGGAAAATATTTGTGAGTGTATACATCAATTCAATAATATAATAATACATAAAAAAGATATTGACATTTTTTCATTGAGTGTATACATCAATCCAATAATATAATAATATATAATAAAAAAAATATTGATATTTTTTCATTGTGCAAAAAAAAAAAAAAAATAATAATTATATTAATTAAAATATCTCATTACTTATTTATTTGAAATATAAGATAAGTCTATATATCTACTAGACAAGAATTTTTCATAAAATTGTGCTTTAATTTAATTAGAGAGAGATGGAAGCCCAGTATTAAGGGAGCTGTTGTGTCAAAAATACAGTAGCTCATGCTGTGTAGACTTTTTAGAGACAAAAAAAGTTTTGTAAAATTTTTTAAAAATCATAATATTATAATATTTTTTTATAATGAATTCAATAAAATATTTTTTGTACGAAAAAAAAATCAAATGAATCTAAAAATATATATTAGAAGTATGTTAAATCTAGATCATTAGATTTTAACGGTCTAGATTTAATACACTTATATTGCATTTTTTGAATCCATTTAATTTTTGTTTCATACAAAAAATATATCATTAGATTTGTTACAAAAAATTCTATAATATTATGATTTTTAAAAAAAAGTATAAATTTTTTTTGAATTATAAAAAATCTATACAGCTAAAACTTCTGTATTTTTGGCATAACAGCCCCCCAACTCAGAAAGCCCATACTAATTTACTGATATATAGCTAAAGTTTCCTCCATTCCTTATATTTTGCCCTTTCTTCCACTTTTTTTTTCTCTATCTTGATATTATAAAAAGCTGTAGCTGGAATCTTTGATCACTAATCATTGTTGCTATAAGAGCTTAATTAGCCATGATTTTACAATTACATTCCCAGCTGTTTATAAGGTTGGCGTTGCTGTCAATCACAATCCTCAGTGTTCAAGGACATAATGTAAGCTACGATGGAAGATCCTTAATTGTCAATGGCCAACACAAAATTCTCTTCTCTGGTTCTATCCACTATCCTCGTAGCACTCCTCAGGTAAGGAAGAATCAGTGCTCGATATTTTTTCTGTCGTTTTCAAATTGTTAGCTTCTTCAATGAATTAAAATTAATATAAATGTTTAAAAACAAGTCAAGAAAGAAATGCAAATCGTGTTGGTTTCGATTGAAAAAACTCATCTCAAAAACTTTAATTTAATTCAATTCTACCGGCAGTGTTAAATTGAGTTTTCTATAAGAATTATTCCAAATATTATGTACATAAATAATAAATTTAATTTAATTTAATTTTTATTAATTTAGCTATAATTAATAATATTAAAATTTTAAAAGATTATTATATATATCTATGTAATTTAACAATAAATCAAATTTTAATTAAATTAAATTTTATAAAATAATATTATTTTTATTTAATTTTGAATAATTTAATTCTTTTTTATTCTAAAAAAATTGAATTCTATAAATTTATCTCATTCCAAATATAAAAATTTATAGAAAAGAATTAATTTGAATTGAATTTTTACATAATCTGAATTTTCAAATAAAAATTTTTTCTTTTGAAATTTGCAATTTGTTTGATTTCCACCTCATCTCGATAAAGGATAGAAAGAAGAACAGAATTATAGCATGTTTTGACACAATTATTGCTTGCTTGCTAGAAAAGGAAACAAAATCATTTATTATACATCCATGGCTTTGTTTAGTTTGTTGATTTAAGATATAGATAGACATTTTTCTTGTGACTTTATAACTTAAAAGCAAACAAAACAGCCTAACAAACTCAGTCAATGTGTCAAAGATGCTTTGCTCTAACCGTTATCAAATTCAACTATAAATAAAGTATAATTTATTAAGTAATTATTATACCCTTAATTAGGTGGCATTTTAGTGCATCTTAGTGATATTACAGTAAGACTCCATTTGTTTTATGGGGCATTTTAACTCTTAATAAATATTGTTGGATTAATAATGCCAAATCCTTTTCATTACTATACATGTGCTACAAAAAATGATATTGTAACTCTCTATTATAATCCTGAAGATTGACTTATTATTCAAGTTGGAGTTTTATGATTAGAAAGTATAAAAAAATATTGAAAATTTTTTAACTTATTGTGAATTTCATTCCGATTTGATTTTAAATTAATCGAAACACAGCAAATTTTTAGATATTATATAATAAAATAAAAAAAAGAAAGATTTATTTTTATACTATCAAGAAAATTATTATTCATTAACTAGTTTTTTTTTTTTTAAATCGTTTAGAGGCCATAAAATTGTGTAATAAAATTAAAGAAGGGTAAAAAAAAATAAAGCTCATTATCAACCACACGACAAGAGTATGGTGGAAACACTTAGAATATGTTAAAAGTTGTAAAATTTTTGCACGAAATAATTTGGTGAAGAAGCTTTTGCAGATGTGGTCATCTTTGATATCCAAAGCCAAGGAGGGAGGTATCGATGTTATACAGACCTATGTATTTTGGAATCTACATGAACCCAAGTTAGGAGAGGTGTCTCTCTTTCTTTGTATTTCTCCAAAAAAATTTTCTTTTTTCATTTTTTGAAGGTTTTGTTGTTTAGGTAACCTTGTCTATATATATTTGTTGCAGTATGATTTTAGAGGAAGAAAGGATATAGTACAGTTCATGAAGGAAATCCATGCCCAAGGTCTATATGCTTCCCTTAGAATTGGACCTTTTATTGAAAGTGAATGGACTTACGGGTAATGCTACTCTTTTTTGCTACTATAAGTCAGAAAGAATGGAAAACATTTTACGGACCAAAAATAATAATGATTTGAACTTATATTTATAAAAAACTTAATTATTTTAATTTTTAACTTTTAACTCTAATTACTATCTTTTTAAAATTCTAATGTGAGAATATTTTATCGAATTTGAATGTCATTTTTTATTTACATATAATCATTAAATTTAAAAAAATAAATATAATTTTTATTGGTCACTAATAAGAAAAATAAGGGATTACGTTAAATTTTTATTAATAATTAATTACATTTAAATTTAAGTTAAAATTAAAATTGAAATTATTATTTTATTATTTGTATCATTGTATATTTTTCTTTTACCGCATATTTCTATTTTTATTAATAATTAGAAATATAATGAAAAAATATTTTTCTAATGTATTTCTTTTATTTGATTTGAAATATATATATATATATATATATATATATATATATATATATAAATAAATTCTATATGTTAAAGTTGATGAGGTATATTCTTTCAATATGTTTTCCTCCTATTATATTCAATTAATACCATATAGATCTTTCATATTTATTTCATTCATTTTTTTTATTTTTTAATATAGCTAAAATTTAAGTTGAAATCTTTCCCTCTCCATCTTATAATAAAACAAAAGATATATTATTAATATTATTTTATTATTTTAGTCTAATCAATTATTTTATTAATTGTAACTTTTTATTAATTAGATTAATTACATAAACTTTTCAGATTTTTATAAGGGTTAATTACTATTTTTATTTATAAAATGACATAATATTTTAAGTCTCCTTAATTTTTAAAAAATACACTAACTATTTCGACGAATGTCCAGTTATATTAGTATTTTTCTATATAATTTTACTGTTAGTTAACTTTAAAATGATTAATAAGAGCAGTAAAAAAATAAAAATACATTTGACCTTTATTTTTAATTAATTATATTTTATTTTTGCTTTTAAAAAATATTTTTTAAGGTTAAAAAATTCATTTTCATATTTTTTTTTGACAAATTTGAAAATAAAAAATAAACAAAAATATTTTTTAAAAAATATTTGTTATTTTTTATTTTTAAAAAATAATTTAAGAAGAAATGAAATTTTTTAATATAAATAAAAATTCATTTTCATATTTTTAACAAATTTAAAAATAAAAAGTAAAAATATTCAAAACAAAAATATTTGTTATTTTTTATTTTCAAATTTTTTTATTTTTAAAAAATAAAAAAAAATATTTTTATTTTCAAATTTATCAAAAATATTTTTTAAAATAAAAATAGAATATAATTAATTAAAAATAAAATATAATGACATTTTTATTTTTTTATTATACTTGTTGACTATTTTACAGTTGATTAACAGTAAAATTAGACGGAATGGTATAATAATATATTGTGATATTTATCAGGAAAAATTAATATATTTTTAAAAAATTAAAAAAAAAATTAATATATTATATTATTCTACATAGCAAAAATAGTAGTTACCTCTTTTTATAATTCTACCTGTCATTTTAAAATAGGTTATTATATCTCCAAACTTTTAAAGTTATTCACAATTATACCATTTGATCATGGTTGCTCATTTAATTTTTTTTTTTTTTTTATAAATTTTTTCTTTTATTTGTTTTTTTTTCTCTTACTAATATATGATATGGATTAAAAATATAAAAGATAATTAATATTTAGTCTTTTATATTTAATTTAATTAATAAGTTCATCCTTCACTTTTTGAGAGGTGAATTAAATGGTATTTCACATTTATTTTTATTAGCAAAATATTTTTTTTTTTATTATTTCAAAACAATTTTTACTAGTCAAGGGCATATTTAATAATAAAGTATTAAAATACCCTTCATCAGTGTTTTTTTTACTGTTTGGCTAAATAGATCAAAAATTAATTTTGGTACATAATTAATATTTTTTAAAAATTTTTTTACTTCGATGGAACATATTTTTCTTTTAAAAATATATTTAATATATTCTAATAATATAAAAATATATATTTTAAGTAAAAAATTATGTAGGCATTTCAAAATAATTAAAATGAAAATTATATTTTAAGTAAAAAAATTATGTATGCATTTCAAAATACTATATATATATATATATATATATATATATATAAATATATATATATATATATATATATATATTGATAGTGTAGATTTTTTTTTATCTATAATAAAAATATATTTTTTATTATTGAAAATATATAGAATAAATTTTTTTTTTTTTAGAAAAATTAGGTGAAAAATAAAAAAAAAAATTATTTGACTTTTTATTTAAAAACTAATAAAATGAGAAACAATAGTACATTAGGTTTTATAACCACTAAACCACATAATATATACAAAGTTATTTTGGTATGTTTTTATTCACTTAATGGAAAATTTTATAGCTATTTTAAATGGAATGACTATTTTATTAATAGAAACAAATGTCATGAACCATTTAATTTATTTTTCAAAAAGGATATATACTTATTAATTAAAATGAATATGAGAGACTAAATATTAATGTCATTTATATTTTTATCATATGCTAATGGGAGAAAGAAAAAAAATTTAAATGATAACAATTTTAGAAATTTAGAGTACAGTAGCTTATTTTCAAAGGGTAGTGTAGAATCATAAAAAGCCAAAATTTAGAGTATTTCAAATTAATAGGCCAATTAATAAATATTTAATTAACTTATATTTTCTATTAAGTTTATTTATATTTACGTTAAATTTATAATTTTATTTTTAAATAATATACCATAAAATAGCACGTGCAATACACATTTTAAATGACTATTGACTTCTACCTCTGTTTAAAAAAAAGTGTCGTTCATACAGGTATTACGAAATGTAATTAAATCACTTTGATAATAGAAAAAAAAATTTATTTATAAAATTGAACTTATTAAATCATTTGACTCTTTTAATGAAACATTAAATGATATTAATAGTTTTAAAAGTTAAAATAAAAAAATAAAATTAATGTAGACTTAATTTTCTAAAAATACTCTTATTTAGGAATAATTTTTTTTAAAATGACGCTTATTTAGATTATATATTTAGATTATATATACTAGTCCAGTAATAAGGATACGAACAGATCGGAGACTATGAGCCAATTAGACATGAGCTTTATAGTTTCTCGTGTTCGATTCCCTTGATCTCTCAAATATTGGCCTAAATATTTATATATATATATATATATATATATATAACGGAAATTATTTTATGTTGCAGGGGACTACCATATTGGTTGCATGACATTCCAGGAATTGTCTTCCGATCTGATAATCAACCATTCAAGGTATCCACGGTTTATTATTTTGCTTGCAACTATCAATACATGTACAAAGTAGAGTTGAGTATGATTATTGATCACAGGCATCACAGCAAAATTAATTCATACTTGGCTTAATAATCACACACACACACACACCAATCAAACTTTAAAAAAAAATACTATTATAATCAAACATATAGTTGGAGCTATATTCATTTGGTCAAAATTACACCTATCACCTTTCCCAATTGAGAAGAATTTTACAGTGATAAAATTGAATTCAGTTGTAATTTGCAGGAAAAAAAAAAGGGAATATAACAATGCTATTTTTCATTTTAATTTTTCAACAAAAAGGGTACAATTGCAACAAATATTTGAAATTGGAGAAAAATACTCTCTTTTAGAGAGGTTTGGGTATACTTGTTCTTTTTTTTAAGAAATATATATATATATATTTTTTTATCATTAGCTCTTCACATTTCATAGTCATAATGCTGTATGGAAAATATTGAACTGCATACTGCTAATCCTACCGCCTAACCTTAGTTTCATTCTGGAAATGGCAGTATCACATGCAAAGATTTGTATCCAAAATAGTAAACATGATGAAGTCACAGAAATTATTTGCCTCGCAAGGAGGGCCAATCATATTATCACAGGTTCAAACTTCAAACCATGAGAACACTCGCAGTATTTTTTACTTTTTTTTTTTTGCTCTGCAAAAATTACCGTTACTATGATCTAAAAAATTGTAAGCATACAGGTTGAGAATGAGTACCAAATGATCCAATCAGCTTTCCATGAGAAAGGAACAAGATATGTTCGTTGGGCTGCAACCATGGCAGTGAGTCTTCAAACTGGTGTGCCCTGGGTGATGTGCAAGCAAACTGATGCTCCTGACCCAGTGGTTAGTTCTCTTGCGGCGATATTTCAACCATCTCAAATAACCCTCAAGTCCCTACAAGAAAAGTTCAACACATTCTTCATCATATCTATATGCATGTATATCATATATGTCATAAAATATAAATTTCCATGAAATAATTTAACATCTAAGAAAATTTATTACAAAACTTGGAATGCATGTCAAAAAACCCTTAATTTTTTTTTGCTTGATATTATGTGCTCTTAGCAAAGTTAACAAGTTTAACTCTTTCAATCTGCAGATTAATACATGCAATGGAATGCGATGTGGAGAAACATTTACAGGCCCCAACTCGCCAAATAAGCCCTCAATATGGACAGAAAACTGGACAAGTTTGTATGTTTAAATAAATGCTTTGTTTCTTTTCCAAAATCAGATTTTACATCAAGCTTTAAAAAGAACCGCACAAACAGATAATATCAATGACAATTTAACACAACTAGATGGCTAACTAGTCATAACATTTATACAAGCAATTGCTTACATAAATAAACAACAATCAGTAGTTTATATACTTATTAGCAAAAAATTTATGAATAAGAGGAGGCAGATGTACCAGCATTAATAAAATTGCCAAACCAATCTCACAAATTAAATGGCAAGACAAAATATTATAAGTTGAAACCAACTAATACCTTCATGTTTTCTGAAGCTATCAAGCATATGGTGAAGAGACATACATGAGATCAGCTCAAGATATAGCCTTTCATGTAGCTTTATTCATTGCCAAAAAAGGAAGCTATGTAAATTATTACATGGTATGATGACCCCCATGACTGCCTTTAACTCTTTATCAGTATCATGTGGTGCATTTCATGCCTTTATAGAATTTCAGTTTCATAAGTCAAACATTCACTTACCTATATTTGCTAGTATAGAAACACAATAGCAATTTATGTTAACAAGAGCTTATAGTTTTTCTTTAATCATAATTTCAAAACACTGTACAACTCTTAAAAATATTTTTCCTGGCACGTCTGTACTTATAGTATCATGGAGGAACCAATTTTGGAAGAACAGCCTCAGCATTTATAATAACAAGTTACTATGACCAAGGCCCCCTTGATGAATATGGTATGTGTTTCTAAATATTGCGAGCACATTAATTTATAATATACAATGTAAGCTTATTTAATTGATCAATTCAGGTTTAATTAGGCAACCAAAATGGGGTCATCTTAAGGAATTGCATGCCACAATAAAGTCATGCTCAAAGACATTACTTAATGGAGCATATAATACTTTTCCTTTGGGTAAACTACAGCAAGTAAGAAAACTGACTAACTTCAAAGTATTTCTTTCCGAAGATTACTGAGACATTCGATTTCTTTTGAGCAACAAATAAATATAATTATGACTTGGATTTCTTCCTCCATTCAGGCATATGTTTTCAGAGAAAATTCAGGGGAATGTGTAGCCTTTCTGGTAAATAATGATGAGGAAAGAGATGTCAGAGTCCACTTCCAAAATATTTTGTTTGAGTTGCCTCAAAAGTCAATCAGCATTCTACAAGACTGCAAGACCATAGGTTTTAATACAGCAAAGGTAAGGGCTCCATGCACAGTACTCATCTTCTCATCATACTGGGCCACAATTTTTTAATCAAGTGTTCTTATTTTTATAAGGTTTTCCACATCATAGTATTTTTATTTGCTTGAATGCACTGGTTTCCACATTAAATTATAGATTCTATCAACTATTTCTGCAATACAAATGCAATAACTAAAGAATTAAGAAATTCAAAACATGATTCTCTCTCTTTCTGACTTGCTCCTGGGACAGATAAACACACAATACAATACAAGGTCTATTATATTGAGCCTAGAGTTCAAATCAAAAGAAAAATGGGAAGAATATGAAGAAACTATTCCTACATTTGACAAGACTTCTTTAAGAGCAAAAACCTTGTTAGATCACATGAACACAACAAAAGATACATCTGATTACCTTTGGTACACTTCCAGGTAAACCACAGCGGACTTATAATATTAAAAGAATCAAATTTGAGTGAGATCTTCTGAACTATACAATGTAAAAAATGCAGGTTTCAAAATGATTTCTCCAGTGATCAATCTGTAATAAAAGCCTTCTCACGCGGACATGCTTTGCAAGCATATATAAATGGAGTATATGCTGGTAAACTTCTATATCTCCTAATATCTTTTAAGATGATAGAAAATATAACATGATTTTAAATTTGTCACAGAAGCACTGTCGTTAAGGTCCTTAAGGATGCTACCCAATGGTCACAGGCATTGCCAACAATAACTTTTTTGATGGGACTATCAAATTAACTCTAATACACAGCTTTCCAAGGATTTAACACTAAAAATCCTACAGTTCTATCCATAATTCAATGAATAACAATGATTATAATTACAATTACTCAACTATGATTACAATTCAACAAACTGAATATCTTCTGTCCTTAAGCTTCTTAGTTCTTACTGCATCCTACAAAGTCTTTCCTTAATCACTACAAGAACACTTCCCTGTGGCTTAATTTCAATTATAATTAAAGGACATCATGGTCATATCAATCACTGGGGGATTGAGATGCAGCTATAGCTGTGATTTTGTTATTGAAATAATTTTTTTCTTTATTGGACCTTTAAGTGTGTAATCAATTGTACACAGAAGAACTGATAGACAGAAACCAGAAATAGCTTACACCAATAGAATTTTGAGCCTTGACAGTCAACAATATATAGAAAGAAGAAAAAAAAAATCAACACAGCGCTGTGTGATCTGAGGAGTAAAATATAATCATTTATGAGCACTGAAGTCCTTTTTGATCTAAAGTTTTCTGATGTGGGTTTCCCACGAAGAAGAAGCAAATTACTTCAACTAACATCCTAGGTACAAGGAACCTACAATCCTGTATGGACCATTCTGTCCAACTTAGGCCAGGGCATTACACCAGATATCTTCACAAACATATGATAGGAATTGCCTAAACACAAAATGCTGCCTGTTATTAAGCAATTTGCTCAAATCCATGCTGCCTAAACCTTGTAATACCTACGTACTTGATCAATCTGACATAATTAAACTACTGATTTATTTAGGTTCTGCTCATGGAAATCACAAGAATGCAAGTTTCACTCTGGCAAATTCAGTTTATCTGAAAAAGGGTACAAATGAGGTTGCCTTGCTTGGTGTAACAGTTGGATTACCGGTACTTTTATCTCTCCTCCTTCCCTGGAATGACTCAAAAAATATTCTGATGGCCGCATTATTTCCATCTAACATAAACAAGTCATTTTATTTGTTCCATAGGATTCTGGAGCGTATCTTGAGCGTAAGGTTGCTGGATTACATAAAGTATGGTTTCAAAATAAGGATTTCACTAATTATATATGGGGATATCAGGTGCTTTTCTTCTATTCATACAATGCTAATATTGCTCTATATACAGTAGGATATATCCTAGCATATTTTGATGCCCTCATTCTCTTTATACTATTAAATCTTTGGCTGCTTTATTCTTTTGACATATATATGCCTGGAGCGAAGGCTAACATATAACCATCTTCTACATCCGAAATGAATGAGATTATCCTGATCTTACAAAAATATTTGATGAAGGTTGGGTTGTTGGGAGAGAAGTTACAAATATATACAGATAGTGGATCGAGTAATGTTAAATGGAGTAAGTTTAGAAGCTCTCCTCGACGAACCCTCACATGGTACAAGGTATGAAAACTTTTCTATTCTTATTCCTTTTTCATTATGAATTCTTTTCGTTCAAATAACATTAAATATATAACGACAACATCCTTCAATTTGAGCACAAAAAGAGAATACAAACTACAGAGGGTAGTTGTACTTACCATTGCTAAAACGTGCACCTGACGTTTATGTAATTTGCAATTGGCAGACTCTTTTTGATGCACCAGCAGGGAATGACCCAGTTGCACTAAACCTTAGTTCCATGGGAAAGGGCGAAGCTTGGGTTAATGGCCAAAGCATTGGCCGATATTGGGTCTCATTCCACACTTCTAAAGGAAATCCTTCCCAAACATGGTATTTGACTTGTTTAATAACTAATTTTTAGTGTTATCATGCAATATTCTAGGAGGTCACACCACATAATATTACTTTTCATATGTAAATTTTGTACTAATCCCAATAATTTTCGAATGAACATATAATACCTATGAACTTCATGGCGTGTTAATAAAAAATTTCTTTCGGAATATGCGCAGAAACTCATTTTTTATTAAAAGAAGGGGTTTTTTCCGGTCAGAATGTCTTCTATCTTTACCCTACAATTTTGCATTTCACTAAAGATTCCAGTAATTTGCCTTTTATTAAGAAAATTTGCCCCCAAAGATAGTTCTTTAACTTCAACCCCATATTTCACTAATGCCTGAACTATTATTCTAGGTACCATATACCACGATCTTTTCTCAAACCAACTGACAACCTATTAGTTATACTAGAAGAAGAGAAGGGGTACCCCCCTGGGATTACAGTAGATACTATTTCAATCACAAAAGTATGTGGGCATGTGTCTGAGTCACATCTCCCAGCAGTTCAGTTCAGTTGTCCTCCAGACAGGAATATTTCCAGGATCCTATTTGCAAGCTTTGGAACTCCCGTCGGTAATTGTGAAAGTTATGCCATTGGAAACTGTCATTCATCTAATTCTAGAGCTGTAATTGAAAAGGTGAGCCTTATTTCTTATAAATATAAAGTTCAACTTATAAAATTCACTAGTTAATGCTTCTTTTTGTTGACAAAAGGATTAAACAAGACCATGAAAAAAGGAATACACCTAAAAGTTTCTGATGTTTGATTTCTTCTTTCACCAAATGAGGCATTATAAGATAGATCTCCATGCCTTTGATATTGATATAAATGGAGTATATTATGCATCTTTCCTTGATATAAATTTATATAGTTTTAATTGCAATATAATTTCACAGGCATGTATAGGGAAGAGGAAGTGTTTAATTCATCAATCAAATAGATTTTTTGGTGGTGACCCATGTCCAGGCATCCCTAAAGCTCTGCTAGTTGATGCCCAATGCACATGACAGACAAGAGTTCTTGATTGTCACATGTAATGATGTAACTGGACAATGAATCATTTTCAGGGTGTTACCATCAATCTGGATAGCTTTAGTCCTAATCTCAAACTCTTATATACAGTTTTTTTCACTTCCTAAGAACATTTACTTATCAAGGGAAAACGGGAAAGAAACAAACAAAAATAAGTTTTGTAGTATTTCATTGGATTCTATAAACCTGTATCTGATCATTCAATCATGGTCCTTGATTAATGCATTGAATTTCCAAGAGAAAAAAAAAGATACAACCACAAAGCCAAGAATAAGAGATAAGGGGATACTGGGAGAGCTACTCTCATTGTGTAGTTCATCTGATAGACCAAAATGCATATACGTATATATGAAGTGTCTCTGCGCATCTAAATATAACATTTAAAAAAAAAGAAAAAAAAAAATATTACAGATTTGATGATTTATAGAACCAACCTGCAAGCGTGCAAGATTTAGATGTCACCCTCAAGTGGTGCAAATACCACCAAAGATTATTTTCCAGACTTTTTGCTTGCCAGGTGATCTAGAGAGCTATGGATCTGTTCTTCAAAAAGAGAATCACAGAGTGCTCAGTATCAATAAAAAACAAAAGCCTAAAACTTATACACACAGATTCCAAAACTTAAAATCATGTACTGTCTAGTTATAGTTGTAATTACCACTGTCTACTTCGCTATCTTTCTTAGTAGAGGATTTCTTCTCTTTGATAGTCCAAAAATGAGAAGGTAAAAGGGTTTTTTGTGAGGGCAACTCAGCAATGAAAAGTAGAGTTTGCGCCCATCCAGCATATTTCCCATATTTGCTTACAAATGCATCTGCCACTCGGCTGCATAACTTAGGTGTCAAGCGGGCACCTGCAAGCTCAGGGAGGAGATATCTTGTAGCAATCTACACAACATCAAAAGAAACATTTTCATATCACAAATTCATTCCTTAACAAGCATAAAATATAAAAATATTATGATCAATGTTATTCACGGCTAACATGAGAAGAAATAATATTTCCTGCAAAACTTATTAGTTTTATATCGTAAAGTAAAACCTTTTTTTTCCTTCTTTTATTTTCACCACTTATCATTCAAACAATATAATATCATATCAAATTACCCCAGTTTGTATGTAACAAACATGAGGCAGCCTGTGATTCCCAAAGCTTCCAGAACACAAGAAAGATTTATTGTTTCATCACTATAGGCCATGCAACGGAATGCTGTGAGGCATCATTTTCAGCATCAAGTTATTAATTGTGGTTTTGTTCAGAAATCATTTTCAGCTAAGATTACTGTATGTATGTTAAGCAGTAACAAACTTTGGCCACCGCCATCATATACAACAAGCTATGAGTGCAATTTCTAAGCATAATCATATGATGATAATCTCATAATTAGGCTTCTAGATGGACTGAACATGCTCTTCTAGATCCACCTTGATGTGTTCCATCTACTTGCATCGTCTTCCCGAGTTCTAAAAGCATTCTGCTTTATGGATTCCAAAGTCCACAGATAACCAAGATATTGCTCACCCAGGTAGGAACCAAACATCTTAAAACATAATTATATTTTACCACCAAAATCCCTGGTAAATGGAGCATAACCAGTCTATAAAAACAACCTTATTGATATAAGCCCAAACTAAGGACCACATTTTCACCAGCATTGCTAATTCAAATGTAGAAAGTAGTCCAAAAAAGTTATTAGACAAATTTTCTGAATAGTTTTTTTCTCTTTTGCACAAGACTAATTTTGCTAGCTTATGCTACTTAAAGCCAGAAAGAGATGGTACTCATCTGGAAAAATGGTGACACTGTATAAGTGGGGTTAGAACTCGCCTTAGAAAACCAGCTTGCTAAGGGAGGGCGCCTATCCACTTATAAGCCCCATAATATCCCTCTAACTGTCCGTTGTGGGAATTTTCTTGCATCATACTCCCCCAGTTCCAGGCTTTGCGTCCCCGCAAAGAGCTCCAACCCCACAAGGTTGGTTCACCACCAAGAGGCACCTACGTCCCAAAGGATACAGTGCCAGAAGCTGGACAATGGGAAGGTGGCTCTGATACCACTATGATTTTCAAAACATGATGGAATTATCGCAGTATCCAATAATATTTCTTCTTCAGGATAATCATCATACATTGCACGCAATTTCCATTTAACATTTGGTTTTCTGTGGCATAAAGATTGAACATTTGGCTTCTTAAATCCTCCATATTCACTAAAAAATATCTTTAAATTAAATTATAATTTCTTTGCAACACCAAGAGTTGTATGACCAAAAGCTCTAATACCAAACTTGACATTGGTATTAGTGAGGGCATTACTCATCTTAGAAAACCGGCTTGCTCAGAAAAGGTCCATCCACTTATAAGCCCCAGAATATCCTCCTAATTGTCCGATGTGGGATTTTTCCCGCATCAAATTGAGAAAAGAATTCTTGAGTCTTGACAATCGCAGACTCTGAATACACTTATCAAGGCTCTAAAGTTTAGACTAACACAATGTTAATCATAGTTATTAAAGGTACAGGAAAACCAGGGACGGAAAGCCCCCCTTTTTTCTGCCCCCTTTGTTCCTCAGTAGCTCAGTAGTAGAGCGGTCGGCTGTTAACTGATTGGTCATAGGTTCAAATCCTACTTACGGAGATTTGATTCATTCCGAATTACTCCTTAGGTGCAAGGCACACCAGGCAATGACCTTAGCGCCTCTACATGAGAGAGGCAGCGACCTCACTCGGGAGCTCACCTTTTTGCCTAGGTGCACGCCTTGTTCAAGGTGCAAGGCCCAAAAAAAGTGCTCCGTCTACACTTCCACCTCCGGCGAGGACACCCACCCCAAATAGCCACCATCACCATACTCAAAATTTGTTGATCTATAAGAATCTAGCAACCATGCGCCAAAGAAGTCCCCGAAGAGCCACCTGTTACCAGAAAATTTGCAGGAATCTTGCCGAACTACCACCATTGGTGTCGCCTGGTGCGATCTTTCCATTTCTGGCATCCAGACGACTTGGGTCTCTCTCCTTACTTAGGTCTTGTTCGGTGCTTCTTTCCTTCTGTCTAAACTTTTTTTTGACTGTTTCTCTTTTTTTTTTTTTTCCTTTAGCATTCCTCTTTTCTACTTAAACAGTAATAACGTAATATTAAAAAAGATAACTCATTTTGTAAGGCCGTGACGTTTCCATTTCTACTTCTTCTTCTTTTCCTTTTCTCAAGTCTCTATCCTGAATTTGTATATCGCGTTTCTTGTTTAAATTATTAACAGTGATGCTTTGAGAGTTAACTTTTGTCACTTTCTTCTAGAAAGGATTTGATTTCTTAGATGTGTTATAAATATTAAGTGTTAATTATTTCTATTGAATTGATCCCTTGAATTTGTTATGTGTAGTAAGTGTTAATTTCGTTAAATAGAGTTAATATCTTAAATTTGATATGATTATTAAGTGTTAATTTGGTTAAATAGATATAATTTTTGTTGTACATATTAATAATTTATTTTGAATTTTCTTCCATTTTCCTTCTTTTTGCGCGTCACATCTCTCATGCGCGCGCCTGCGCCTTGCGCCTTAATGCTCCTTGTGCCTTTAATAACTATGATGTTTATTGAATGATAGTTTACTCTCCAATCCAACTTAGTAGTTTTGCTAGGATTCTGATCCACCTACTCAAAGCACAGAACACCACAGAATTTTGGATCCCATCAAACCACAAATTGGCAATAGTGGATACAAAAACAGGTCCATGGAGCTAGTAAGCTGAAACTCATAGAAAATACCTGCCACACATGTGTATCAACAGGAACGGCATGGTGTTGATCGAGAGAGAAAAGAGCTATACAGGCTGCCACTTTGGGACCAACTCCAGGTAAAGTACAAAGAGCATCAATCACCACTTGGAGATCCAACTTACGAAGAGATTCAAGCCATTCTACACCTCCACCAGGTTTTAATTGCAAAGCATCAACAGTGCCAGCTATGTATTTTGCCCTGCTCATATACAAAACTAACCAAAAATTAAATCTCAAGACCATTAATTTAGATAAGAAACTGACACAAACAAGATATGAAAGCAAGAAAATTAAAAACCCATGATAAAATTTTCCATTGATGATTGAACTAATAGGGTTATCTACTACCTAAGAAATTTAGTTAGCTAATTGAATTAAGTAGAACAAACATAGAACTACAGCAACAAGTCAATAAGACAAGCTTAATCAAATACCTGTAACCAAAACCAGCATCTCTAAGCTGCTGCTCAGTGACCATAGCTAATCGCTCCAGAGATGGGAACTCGTGAAAGTCAAAACCCTCCACATTCCCCAAATGGTCTCCCAGAGATGATATAAAATCCACCATTTTAGTGATCCTTCCAATGTTATTATTTGAAGAGCAAAGGAATTGAACCAAGCACTCGAGTGGGTCTTGCCTCAAAACCCTAGCCCCCTGCAAATATCGGGCCAACTCTGCAAACCGCGAATCAGAGGCCGAGAACTCAGCCCAGATATCAGTCAGCAAGATATCAACGTTGAGGAAATCAATGAGAGCTGATTTAGCGGTGGATTCAGAAGGAGTACAGTGGATGTGATAATAAACGCCGCCGTTTTGTTGAAAGTGCTTGAGGGATATTAAGTGGGGGCCAAGAGTGCCGGTGTACTGTAGAGGACCAGTTTGTTTCCAGCGGAAGGTTTGGCCAGTCGGGAATGTGAGCGGTAAAGAGAGTTCTGATTGGATAAGGTCAAGCTGAGCCCAATTTGTCGTAGTTCCGGTGGTAGCTGTTTTGAGGATGGTTCTTTTGGATTTTTTTGAGGAGATCTGTATGGTGGTATTGGTGGCTGTGGTGTGGGGTTTGAGGAGCGTTTGTGGTGGCGTAGGAGGTGGTGGCGGTGGTGATTTGACGGTGGTGGAGAGTGGTAATTGAGGTCTTGGTCTCTTCATTCCTGGTAAGTGGTTAGGGTTTCAGTTAGTACAGAAATTTGATTGTTATGATGTGGGACTTTGCAATTGGAGCAGTTTTTGTTTTTTTTTTTTTCAAAATAAAAAAGTGCAGTGGCATGAAATAAAAATAAGGGACTTTTTAGTTCCTCAGCTCAAATTGCCTTATTAAAAAAAAAAAAAGGAATTTTAAAATTTTACATCTTTTAATTATATTATAATTTATTTATTTTTCAATTCACATCATTTTAATTTTTAACAGACAACTATATTAAATTTCACATCATTTTTTTAAGACTTAATTCAGATTTGATAAAAATTAAAGTTTATATTCAAACACAAATCTATAAAATATTCAAATAATTTAAATTTAAATTTCATTATTATTAAAAAAGTGGATCAACTTGAATATTATTCTTAAATTAACATTTAAAAGAGTTTTTATGTGGTTTTAAATCTAAGCTTGAATTTGTAAATTATAATTTAAAAATTATATATATGGTAAATTAAGTTTACGATAGTAGCACTTCACCATATTTGATTTGTTACTTAAATACAAGTTCAACTTATCAAAATTAAGTCAAACTTGATTGTTTTGTAAAATAAACTTAAATTGTTGATATAGGGTAATACAGTCCGGATAAAATTATAAATTTTTTAATTTTTTAATTAAATTGAAATTTTAAAAAATTAATAATTGAAAAATCTATTTCAACTTGTTTAAAAAAATTCATATTAAATTATCCTAATAGTTTGATATAATATGGTTTGAGAATTCACATATTTAATTTCAATTTGAATATTGTTTGATCCAATTCGAAAATTTAAATATGAATATATATATATATATATATATAAAAGTAATTATATATATATACTCTATATATTCTAAATTTATAATTATTTAAATATAAATATATGTATAAATAATAATATATATATAATATTTATAAATTTAAAATTATATAAATAAATATAAATTAATTAATCAATTTAAAAATTTACTTTTAATACGAGTTTGATCCGGTTCGATTTAGGTTTTGATATACATCAATGCATTTTCAATCCCATCTTAATATATTTACACTAATTTAATTCTATTTGATTATTTATCTAAGTCTTAAAGATTTTCTTCCTTCACTATTTTTTTTAATTTAAAAAATCGATTAGAATTAAAATTTGGTCACATGTGCACCCTAATTGATATTTTGGTTAACTCATTTTAAATTTTCTATTAAATTTCTTAAATTATAATTATTAATATGTATTTTAATAATTGAAACCTACAAGAAAAAGGCTATAAACTTCATTACTAATTGTCGTAGAAAAATCAATTACAAACATAATTAAAAAAATATATCAATAATACATTTCTTTTATTTCACACTTTTTTTTTAATATGTTTACAGTTTGCAAAAAATAAGTTGTCTTCAAAGATAATTTTTTTGAGAAATATTTTTCAAAAAAAACTCACTTTTTATTGTTTGATTGTAATACTAAAAATTACTTAAAATTATTAAAAAAATTAATATATAAGATTACATAAATATTGGACTTATAAATGATTTATATTTTTTTATTTGTTATTAAATATGAGCAAAATATATAGTTGAGGATTATAATGGTGTTGGCCATCAATGAATTAATAATTTGCAGCTGAATAGCGGAGCTTTAATATGTTCAAGTTTCGTTAGATTTTTTATTTTTTTGAGTTCAAGTTTCAAATAGAGTTGGAAAATATGTTTAAATTCAATTTGTTAATTATTAGGCAAATTCGAGTAGGATTCGAGTTCGACTCATAAAAAAATTTATTTATAAATTATAATAAGATCGACTCGAACTCAATTAGTTAATAAATAATAATTGAGTTATAATTGAACTCGGCTTATTTTAAAACTTGTTTATAATTCATTTTTAACTAATCAAAATATTCAATTTTCTAAATATTCATTTGTAATAAAGTTACTATAAAAAATACTTAAAATTAATAAAAAAGTAAAAATCTAACTAATAAAAGAAATTTAATCATAAAATTAAGCATTATATTATCTAAAAAATGTTAATTAATAAAAATGATATTTTTAAATATTAAAATATTATATTATATAATATTGACAAAATCTTAATATAAAATTTTATTAATATTACAAAAATATAATTATAATTATATAATGTTTATTTAAGAGTTACTTATTTTTTAATAGGAGTGTTCATAATTTGGTTTGATCAATTTATAGTAAAAAAATTTAGCCAAACTAATAAAGTCAATTTTTAAATATTTTAACTTTTAAACAAACAAAGTAATATTAAAAAATATCTAAGTCAAAACTATTTGAACTTGATTTAAATAATTGGTTTGATCGGTTTGACATAAGTAATAAATAAATAAAAAATTTAAAGAGACCATAAAAATTTAATAAATATTAAAATAAAATTATATTTTAAAAAATTATAAAATTATTAAAATATTTTAAAAAATTACTCTCTAACTACTCTATAATAAATACTCAAATAATTAATGGATATCCCCTACATAAAAAAATATATGGATTTGATTTTCAAAAATGAAAGTACAACTCTTTAACTTTACATCTAATACTATTAATTTTTTAAAATAAAGATCAACTCTCCAATTAATATTTATTTTAATAATATTATTAATTTTCATGATAGTTTTAATATACATAGCCGACATAAAAAATAAATGATTAAGAATATAATAAAATAATGACCATTATAAATTAATAAAATTTTAATAGTCTATTTAAAAAAAATTAAGAGTATAAAAGTACATATTTAAAAAAATATATATATATAATTTTATTATATTATCCGTTCGGTTCGATTTAATTAAATTTTTATTTTTTTAAACTAAAATAAATTTTATAAAAATTTTAAAACGCGTGATCAATTATAAAACAATATAAATTATGATTTTTGGTTTAAATTAAATTGGATTGATTCAGTTTAATCAGTTTGATTAATTTTTGTGCTGTCCTGCTTTCTAAAAATATAATGTAATGTTGATTTTGGAAAAAGAATAATAATTAATTATTATTTAATTTTTGAAATTTATCAAAATTAATGAAATAATTTCTGTATTTTAAGAAATTCATTATTTAGTCTCTATCTTTTGCTTCTGTCATATGAATTGGTTATCCCATTAATTTTTATCGTTAAATACATATAAAATGACTAAAATATCTTTCACTTATAAGGATTATTTAATTAATTTTGATATATTGACTAAACAGTAATTAATATTTAAACTTTCGATTATTTAATAAAAATTTTTAAACCTAATTTTTCATATAAATTTTTTGTAGTTATGAGTTAATATATAGAGAAAGTAAGAGAGATGAATTATTGATTTCATTTTAAGATAGTACCACTAATATAAAATAAAATAAAATAAGAGTATTTTAGTTATTAAAAGTTATTTTCTTTTTATTTTTAATTTTTTCAATGAAATTTGTAAAAAAATAAATAGAATAACCAATTCGTATAACGAAACTAAAATATAAAAACTAAATAGTGAATTTCTTAAAATACAGGAATCATTTCGTTAATTTCGACAAATCTCAAAAATTAATAATAATTAACCCAAAGAACAATTATATAATATCATCAAAATAATTACCTATATATTTTATATATATTTATGTTATTCGACTGGTCTAACAATTAAAATGTATATAATTTATGGACTAAGTTAAGAAATATTATATTTTGTTAATAAAAATATAATAATAATTTTCCTAATAATAAGTAATTTTATTAAAAATAAAAATATAATTTATTTATTTATTTAGAAATATTTAAAATACACATATATGAAAATTAGGAGTATATGTATTTTAGTAAAATTAAATAATAAAAAAATATAAGAGTATTAAAATATATTTTTATAGTGCCAAAATTATTAAACTGATAATAATAATAATAATAATTGAGCAATTTGTAAGTATATTCACTAGCTAATCTAGTCGAATTTAATTTTATTCAAATTCGATTCATTTATTTATCGAGCATCAAAATAAGGCTCATTTAAAAAATAAATAAAGCGAACGTATAAATTTTTTTCAAGTTGAACACCGAATTGCTCGTGAACAATTTAACTCATTTATAGCTCTAAAATTAATGAGTATATATTTTTATATATATATTTTATTGTAATATATTTGTTAAAATTTATAAAATTACTTGATTTTCTCTTTGACTAGGGAAAAATTATACATTGATTTTTTTTAAAGATCCAATATTAGAAAAAAAGAAGAATTTTCTAAAAACAAATTTAGCTAAACAAATTATTTTAAAGGAAGTTTTTCATGGTGGCTTGGCATTTTCACAAAGTAAATTTTGTAAAGAAGGTATTATATTGATGGCTTTTGAAGTGGAAATAGAATATTGTTAATTTGTTATACTTAATTTACGTAGAAATATGAAATAAAGTGTAATCTCACATTTCCATTTGAATTATATATATTTTTTCTATTATTATATACTTAAAAGTTAAAAGCTATTCTCACGTAAAGTTAAAAAATATTATGCACATATTTAAACACTCAAATTTTACAAAAATTCAATTCAATTGAATTGTATTTTATATTTGAAAAGCTATAATTATTAAAATTCAATGTTTTTATGTTAAAAAAATAGTCATTTTAAAAGAAATAAAATCATGCCAAAATGAAATTTTTTTACTAGAATTCAATTTATTTAATAAAATTCACAATTAAAAATTTAAATAATAAGAAAATAATTAAATTATTTTTGCTTTTCAATTATTTTAAATAATAAAATTTGAATAAATTCTACAACTTTAAAATTTATTAGAAATACATAATTTTTTCTAACATTATTTAATTGAATTTTTTACACATAATTTACTCAAAACGGTGCTTATATGATAATGGCCTCATTTAACAAGCTGTTAGTATTGTTTTTGAGACTGAATTCTCAAGAACAATGGACCTGAGACTGGATTCGAGCCCCTTTTATTAGGGTTCGATTTTATTATTTTTTTAAGATTTTTAATTTGTGTAATTAAATTTATTAAATATGATTTATTTTTTATTTAAAATTAATTTATATTTTCTTCAATTCATTTTTATCTGCAGTAAATTTATGTAATTCATTTCATATCTTATAATTAACTACTAAAATACATTAAATAAATATGCCAAAAATATCAAATAAATTTTTAATAATCAAATTTTTTAATTTAATATAAGATAATTATTATTAAAATAATTAAAATTAATAACGACTAAAACTAATTATATGATTAATTAACCTTTATCAGTTTTATGCATATTTATATTTTTTTTATATATTTTCAATGATAGATTTTTATCAGAGTTAAAAATTAAATAATCTCCGAATCAATTTAAAATCAAAGCACAAATTTTCTTGGACCGATTTTTAGTTTGTTCCAACTCTATACGCTACTCATCTCAAAATTTAATTTTAATGGAACCCACACTTGCACCCACTGTTAACAATACATCTAAACTGAAAGAAATTAAAAAGAAAAAATAAACACAAATTGATATTTTTTTTACCCCTCATCAAAACAAAAACATCAAGGCAACAGCACAAAGAGATTTGTGCTCTCTCTCTCTCTCTTTTTCTCACACACACACAGGCAGATAGAGGGAAGAAAAGAGAGTTGCCATCTCTCACTTCCCACCCACAATTTTCTCTCTCTGTATCTCTCTGTCTTTGATTCCATTAAACCAATCAACGACCCCACAAATCTCCACATTTCCCTCAACAACAATGCCAGCTTCCCCTTCTTTCCCTTCAGGTACTAAATTCTTTCAATAAATCTCTCAGAACCCCTCTTTCTCTCTCACTTTCTCTTCAATTTTCATTTTTTTTCTGGGTTTAGTTCATTTTTTTTATTTTCGATTTCTTTGTAAAAAATAGCAGATGGCAGAGGCAAATGGAAGAGGCGAAAGCGGGAGCCCCAAATCACTCGTAAACAACAACAACAACCTAAACACGAAGACCCTGATGAAGAAGACGAAGACGACGCCGTTGAGGATGACAATAACAATCTTGACCAGCACCGGGATGACGATTCTGAAGACCCTAATCCCAATCTTAACCCCACTGTTTCTACACCCGATCCGAACCATTTAGAAATTGAGGTGCTTGCTGATGGTGGGGTCCGTGTATGTGACTTTCCTTCTGTAACTAAGCTTGTGGTGAATCGCCCTCATGCCTCGGTTTTCGCTATTGCTGCTTTAGAGAGGGGTAATTTGGCTGTAGAGAGTAGTAGCAGTAGTAGAGGGCACGTGCCTAATTTGGAGAATGTGTCGTACGGGCAGCTGGAGGCCGTTTCTGCTGTGCCTGCCGAGGGTTTTGGGTCTGATCAGGAGAGAAATGATGCTGGGAATTCTGCTTATGTGATTACGCCACCTCCAATTATGGAGGGGAAAGGTGTTGTTAAACGCTTTGGGAGTAGAGTACATGTGGTCCCAATGCATTCAGGTATGCTCATCTCTCGCCATGTCTTTTTCTGGGTTTTTGTATTTGTAGGTATGAATGTTGAATGAGCTCAAATTTAGCTGTTTTATTATTTGCATTATGGATATTGTATAATTGGTAGGGTTTTGTGTAATGAAGAAATGATTATTAGACATTAGTGGTAGTAATGTGCTTCTTTGCGATCTTAAGCGCCATGCTCTTTTACAGACTACTGAAAATGGAAGGAAATGACTAAATAATTTTGGTATCTGATTTTAAAAACTATATGGTGCCCAAAGTATTGCATTAAGTTTGCATCAGCAGCAAAATAGGGAGTGCGGGATTGAATCTATTTGCATTGCTTGAAAGGCTACAAATTGTATTACTTTTCTGTTCATATGATGAAATTCAACCAGATTGTTCATATTCTTGCAAAAACTTGCTTGAAATTTTTGGTCATAAACACTTATATCACTTCCAAGGCTATGATGGAGACAATTATTGTGTTTACTACTCCAAATTCTGTGAAGAAGGTGCATTCCTGTTAAGGTTTGGGCATTTGGTGACCTGCAAATGTCACATTACTTACTTATGCTTTAGTGAGAACCTGCTAGGAGCCATTTTCTGATCCATGTGCATGTAAAGATTGTAGATAAGAAAAAGGTAATCTATGAATATAGTTAAAGCAGATATATATATGCATATTTTCTATTAAAGATGGGTTCTGGTTTCCTTGTTATAACTCATTGAGATGACTTCAGCATACCGTGGTGTTGCAATTATGTGGTAATGCAAATGGACAAATACTCACCCAGGCACATACACACACATCCTCACACACACTGACACACTCTTTTTTGTGTTGCAGATTTATTAAATATTTGAGCTTCTTTTATGTAGATTACTGATTTCTGTATGAATGTGTGCACACAATCAAGTGGGCTTGTTTGGTGTCCGTTTTTATTGAGGTTTCATTTAAATGCATGTTTTTATGCTGTGATAATACATAATTGTACTGATTTGGGTGTGCTGTTGCTGGGATTTTTTGTGAGTAGATTGGTTTTCACCAGTTGTTGTTAATCGATTAGAAAGACAAGTGGTGCCACATTTTTTCTCTGGAAAATCACCAGATCATACACCAGAGAAATACATGGAGTGTAGGAACTACGTTGTTGCTAAGTACATGGAGAATCCAGAGAGGAGGATCACTGTTTCAGATTGTCAGGGATTGGTAGTTGGTATTGATAATGAAGATCTAACTCGAATTGTTAGGTTTCTTGATCACTGGGGAATAATTAATTACTGTGCAGCCCCACCCAGCCGTGAATCCTGGAATGGTGGGTCCTACTTAAGAGAGGATCCAAATGGTGAGGTTCATGTGCCATCGGCTGCTTTAAAGTCAATTGATAGTTTGATCAAATTTGACAAGCCCAAATGTAGGCTCAAGGCAACTGACATTTATTCATCATTGTCACGTCATGATGATGGTTTCTCTGACATGGACCACAGAATTCAAGAGCGCCTATCTGAAAATTGCTGCACTTATTGTTCTCAGTCTCTTCCCGGCGTATTCTATCAGTCACAGAAAGAGGTAAGTTATTTTTCTGCCCTTAGTATCCTTTTTAATATATGTGCCATTATTATATTGTTCTTTTGTCTTTATTTTGGTGTTTTTCTTTTCCTTAAAAATATCACTGAGGGTGCTCAAAATTACGTGAATTAAACAATTTGTAAGACTCAGATTTAATAATTACACAATGAAAATATACACAATCAAGTTTTCTGTTGTGTGGGGAATCCTCTTTTGGTTGATTTGCAGCAAATTGGGTGCTTCAACTTACTTCATCCTTTTCAATGAGTATTTTTGGATTGCAAGGTGGATTGTGTTTCATGGAGCACTAAGTTAGTTGAATAAAGAACATGGAAAAAGAGGGTTGAGGGGTTCAAGTAGAATCTGTAAAAATGTGTTTTAATTTCATCAATTCTGCTATTAGTACATTTATATTCTAGTTTGCTAAACATAATAACTTAATACATGCTTATATTAAATTCACATAAATTCCATCTCTTTTATTGTCGTTCATGAAGATGGGAAAAGATGAGAGATGACAGAAGAAAGGGGAAGAGAATTATATAGCTTCCTTGTTCTATATTATAGTTTATTAGTGGACTTGATGGGAATGAACTGAAATACACAGGCATGAGCCATTCAGTGTAAGAAAATGACTGATAAGTGGTAAGAAATATCTTTATTGGCTTGCATGTATAAAAACTGAAAGATGTTTAAGGTATTGATGGGTTGAGTAAAGAATTCTAAGAATTTAAAGATTATCCATACTATACTATACTTTGAGAAACACAACCTTGTTTTAAAAAGAATAAAAGATTGTTTAGTGCTAAGGTGCTATCATAAAATGGTTGCTTCCTTTCTGATTTGGAGTGAAAAGTCAGATTGCACTTAAAATGGTTTCTATGTGATATGTGGTTAAATATTAGCCAATTACTTTTGATGGGGCTGAATATTAATTAAGATTTTAAAAGATGAAAGAAATGTATGGAATTAATATATGGCTTGGAGCAAATTATCAATTTTTCTGATAGTTTTTCTTTTTCCTCTAAAAAAATTGGAGTTGCACTTGGCTTTGGATTGATAATATGTGAAAAGCAAAATAAAGTTAACATCAGCTAATTAGGTCCTGGTGGGGTTATGATCTTCTGATTCCTCAGGTTTACTGATAGGTTATGTGTAGGAGAATTATTTTGAGATTCTAATAAAGGCCATGGACACAGACACACAAACTGTAGAATGCCTTTGAAACCCATGGGTTGACGAATTTTGATTTTAATTTTTACCTTTTCCTGTTTCATTGTTATATTGATGTGCATCTCATCTAACAGATTGATGCACTATTATGCTCTGACTGCTTCCATGATGGGAGGTTTGTGACTGGTCATTCAAGTTTAGATTTTATAAAGATGGATCCAGCAAAGGATTATGGCGATTTAGATGGAGAAAATTGGAGTGATCAGGAAACGCTATTGCTGCTTGAGGCAATGGAAATTTACAATGAGAACTGGAATGAAATTGCAGAACATGTTGGATCAAAATCAAAATCACAATGCATCCTTCATTTTCTTCGTCTACCCATCGAGGATGGCCTGTTGGAAAATATTGAGGTTCCAAGCATGCCCAAGTCATCTAATCTATTAAGTAGAGATGATCATGGAAGATTACATTCAAGTTCAAATGGTGATCTACCAGATTCTTATTTACTTTTGATGGTGCTGATGTAATTTTGACATTCTGTATCTTCATCTGTATACTTTTTATAGGATCCTGCCTCCAAGATGCTGATTCTGAAACCAGGATCCCTTTTGCAAATTCTGGAAATCCAGTTATGGCATTGGTAAGTTGCTATGTTATCCTGTCCTTCACAAATATTCACCTGAAAGCATATGAACAACTCAATTTCTAAAATCCTAGAGAGAAGTGCATTTGCTTTTTATGTATATTTTTTTCTTCGTAACCCTCAATCATGGAGGCATTAATTGATTAAACATTATTGTGTTTCTGAGTGTTCCACACTTCGTTCATATCATCATCTTAATTTATAGGCTCCACACAAACAATGAAAAAAAAAACCCTCTGAGCTTTATGAAAAATAACCAATGAGCATAATAGATGTTATTATTTTCTTTAATGGGTTGCCTCCCTAAACTTTAACTGTAAGGGACGTGACACCAGAAACCCTCTCTAGAATATGTAGGTCGTAAGGAAAAGTGCTAAATCCTCTTAGTAAACCCTTTCCAATACCTTATTTTCTGATATGACTTCTTAATTTTAACCAGCTAGTAATCTGACTCTTGGTATTTTTCATTGAGAGGCTAAACATATTTCTGCAATGATACAACTTCAAATGCTTTTGAATCTTCAGCAAACAACGACCAGGCTTATTTAGCAATTACTTGGATGTTGGCTATGCACACTTCCTCTTTTTCATTTGCTCATTTTAGGGATGATATATTCAATTGACTAATTTTCTATTGCTCATCCTTACCTTTTTCTGAAAAATATAATGTTCCTTTGCAGCTCTTTTGGTACTTCCTAATAGAAGTAATAGGATATTAAAAGATCACTATATGATAATGTGTATAATGTTTAGATCTACCATACTTTCATATGGTGTAGGAAAATAATTTAGGGTGTCTCAGTGATGCAGCCCAATAAATTAGAACAGCAATTTAAATATAAATGGATGGTGTGGTATGTGGTTCGTCTCCTTGAATAGTTTTTGAAAAGATCTATATGTTACAAAATTTTGTAATTCCAGAGACATAGGCATAAAACTGAGTGATTACTTTTCTGCTTTTATAGGCATATGAGAAAGCCTTTTATGGAGCCTTTTAGAACTTTCAATATTGATGATATGATGGTGGTCAATCCAATTAGTTTCATGCTTGAAAATTTTATTACATTGACATTTTGTCAAATTCAATTTCAGTAAATTACTTCTTTACCTATATTCACTAGTTTATCTTGTACTCACTAGGTTAATCAAATCTCCACTTATGAATGAACTATTATGAGTCGACTTCCTTTACTTAGTATAATATACTTATTTATATGTAATATATTTATTAGTTTCTAATATACTTATTAGAATTTATATTATAATTTAGAATATTATATATATATATATATATATATATATATATATATATATATATTATAATTAGAATAAATTTATATAATAAAATTACTTATATTATAGTGTTTAGCTTGGGTACTAACCTTGACTGAAGACTAAAAGGCTACATTTTTTACTAAAATGAAAACACAAGGACTCTTTGACTGGCATATTCTAGAGACTTTTTCACAAGAGTCTTTGGAGAACTCAACTATCTAATTAAATTTCAAATGTTATTAGGCATGCTTAGTGCACTGCTTCCCCTAACCCAGTGCACGAGGCTTCCTGTGTCGTGTAGCAGTGAATGCTAACTTAGGTTACCGTAGCAGACAGAGGGAGAAGTGAGAATGCTTGCAACTTGCTTGCTTACAATTTTACCAGAAAGGTTAAATTCATATTATAATAAACTCTACTATTTTAAGTACATCCATATATATGAATACATATGTGTGTGTGTGTGTGTGTGTTTGTACACTCTACAAATGTTAATGGATATGATTCGTAAAACCTTAAAGATTAAGGGATCAAAACTTAACACTTCAATAGAGAGGAACATAATAAAGACCTAATAGTAGAATAAGACCTGAAATAGGACTAATTGGAGTGTAAAACATAACAGTGTAAAAAATTATAAATAGAAGTAGCGAAGATGCAAATTAAAGTTTATACAATTGTCATTCTAAAAAACAAAAAGGTTTGTATAACTTTTATGCACTCTTCTTTTGAACATGACACCTCCTTTTTGGTGTGGGTTTAGTTGATCTAAACCTAGGGTTTCAAATTGGATAGTTACAAGAAGTAAGGTGTCTGTTGGTCTAACAATGCCAAATAACATGAGAGAGATAAGGTGGTTACTCTATGCCTTGAAAGGCTTCCAGCATGTAAACTTCTTTTATTGTTAATTATTCCACTTCCACTTTATGATTGGTCAGAGGGAGAGAGTTCTTAATTGAAAAGATAATAATGTAATGTTAGTGTAACGACTGTGAGTCTTTTCCAGGTTGCCTTCCTGGCCTCTGCTGTTGGACCAAGAGTTGCTGCAGCATGTGCCCATGCATCCTTAGCTGCTTTGTCCGAGGATAATAGGTAATTGTATTTCTTTATCACGGCATGAATACGCTTACTGCTTGTTTGTTTGAGTTGAATTTCCTAGGGTTTTTTTATGAATATGATTCACAGACGTGTCTTCTTCCCTTCTCCCCCAGTGTTATAGTAACTGTTAAGTAGCTTTGCTGAATGTCTAATTTATCTTTCTTTAGTATTGTCACCTGATGAGCACATATGGTTTCTATTCTACAAGCAAAAATAGTGCAGAATGCAGAGGAGCATTTCATTGCTTTTGTTAGCTTTATTATGCCTGCATGTATTCGATCCTTCATATATGAATTCAATTAATTTATTTCCTTGCCTATGAAGGATGAACTCAGATAGAGCGCATGGCAGAGAAGCTAGTTTTCATGGAGAAGTTGGAAATTCAATTCAGCAAAATGGTAGGCATGGGCTTTATTTTCCTTTGTTTAAATTATATTTTACTTCCATTTTTTAGTTTTCCTTGTCCTTTTTTTTTTTAAATTCCTAACCTATTTATTTGGATTATACTTCAGAAGACAACTTGCATGGTTCATGGGGTCAGAACGAGGCAGAGGGTGCTCCTTTATCTGCAGAAAAAGTTAAAGCTGCTGCAAAAGTTGGTCTTGCTGCTGCAGCAACTAAGGCTAAACTGTTTGCAGATCATGAAGAGCGGGAAATCCAAAGGCTATCTGCTAATATCATTAACTATCAGGTATAGCTGTTGCTAATTCTACTTCCATTTAATTTCTCATATTCTGTCTTGTCTTTCACTTTCTCTAATACCTGTTAATATAGGGTACATTACACCCGTCGTCCTTCAACTATTATTTAATGCAATTTATCTTCCCTTAATTCACCTTTGTTACTTTAAAATCACTCACTTTACGCTAAAGGTTTCATAAGAGTCCTTTAGCCAATATTCTGTCAAATCTACTAATGGAATGCTGATGTGGAAGACATCTGCGCATTTTTTTTAATCATTTTTAGCCACATCAACTTTGAATTTATATATACATGGCCTGCTTTTTCATTGGATAACTTTTGTCCTCGCATCTATGAGAATTAAAGTTGTGTTGAATTTAATTAATTTAGTTAATTATTGATATTATATAATAATTAATAATTATATTGCAAATAATTTATAATTGGTAGTTAAAAATGAAATGAATAAGAATATTAATCCATGAAAATCAAACAAAATGAGATAAGCCAAAATCAACAAAATAGGAAAAGAAAAACTAAAAATCCACACACAACCCAGTAGATAAAATGACCATAATAACAATTAAAAAACAATTGAGGGCACGACACAAACATCAAAAAGGAATAAGCCATAACAAAAAATATGAGACACCCAGATGAGGATACTCTAAAACAAAACAAAAATCGATCGAAGAACAAGAAAATAATAAAAGTTGGGATCCAAAAAGGTCTAACAGTAAAAACATGAAATCAAAGAAAGCCCTCAATAGAAAATGAAATGAAATGCAAAATAAAACGCTATTCTATTCACATACAAAGAGACAGAGATTGAAAAGGAGAAAGAGAAGGATTACAATGAGGCAGTGAATGCGGTATGAAGCAATAAATTCTTCAACATCAGATGCAAACCAAGAGGGAAGAGGCTTATCGTGCTTGATGAATTTTGAATAGTTCTCAAGAAAAGAAAATCTTTCTCCCCAAAACTCTTTGTATTTGAATAGTTCTCAAGAAAAGAAAATCTTTCTCCCCAAAACTCTTTGTATCTTTCCCAGTGCTTGCAAATTTTATGAATACAATGATCATGATTAATGCATTTCGTCCAACATCTGGTATGTCTTTTGTCAACAAAGCCATTTACAATTTAGTTCCAAAACTCTTATTGTTTGGAATTTTAACATTAGTTGTGGATCTCTGTTCCTGGTTTTAAAGATCATGCAATGTATAAAGAAATGGGCTGCCATTAATATGGTGAATTGAGCTAGGGTTTAAAGGCAAAGAGAATTATAGATCCAAATAAGGATGATGTGTAGTGGAAGGAGAAGAAGCATTCACAATCCTACTATTGACAAAACCCATTAAATTAGGACCTTCCTCTTTCACTACACAAGATGGTTTTTATTTATAGAGTGAGCTATTTGTATAGGCTAACAAATTTGAAAAGAGAAGTGAGGGATCGTATAATGGAAGTAATAAGCCTGTACAACCATGAAGGTCAGGATGGTTTTGGGCCACAATTTTTTGCTTATCTCTTCTACTTTGCTGCGGGATATGGCAGGGCTCAAAACCTTCCGTCATAGCTAAAACAGACATAGAACAAGAAGAGAAAGAAAGGGAGCCTTCAGTTGCTCGAGGAGAGAGAAACTAACTTTCTTGGCATCTGACATGGCTAAAATAGGTTTTAAAAATGCTCGGGTGTCCTCCATTTCACCATTCCATTAGTGGATCTGACAAAATGTTGGCTGAAGGACTTTCATGAAATTGTTAGCATAAAGTGAGTGATTTAAAGTAATAAAAGTGAATTGAGAGGCGATAATGTGTATTTGTTAATAGTTGAGAAACGATGGATATAATTTACCCGTTTAATGCGCGTGATTGTGCTACATAGCAATAATTAATGGTTGGTTGGTATGACCAAGTTCTTTTGATAATGACTTGTATCATGTTCTACTTCTTTCAGCTGCTTGTATTTCTGTCGAATGTAATAAAAATATTTTCCAGTCGCTAGTTTTGAAGTTATATCTTAATTTTAATAATGGATGTCGGGAGTCCTTGGGTGGCATCTCCAAATTTTCAATCTGAAGCATTTTGGTTTAGACCACACATATACCATCTATAGTTAAGTAATCCTTTTAATGAAATTGTTGACATGGAGACAGTTGAGGAGATTGGAACTTAAGTTGAAGCAGTTTGCGGAAGTGGAAACTTTTCTAATGAGGGAGTGTGAACAAGTGGAGAAGACAAGGCAGAGGTATGCTGCTGAAAGGGCCCGCATTCTGTCAACTCGGATTGGACCTGCTGGGGCTACTTCACAAATTAATCTGGCAGGTGCCTCTTCTTCCATGGTTAACAATAACATAGGTGGCAATAGGCAACAAGTGACGCCTACCTCTTCTCCACAACCAAGTATTTCAGGGTATGGTAACAATCAACAAGTTCATCCCCACATGTCATTTATGCAACGGGGACAACCGCAGCCAGTGTTTCCATTAGGGCCAAGGCTGCCCCTAGCAGCAATACAACCATCCTCATCTGCTTCATCAAATGTCATGTTCAATGCCTCCGGAAATTCACAGCCCAGTCTCAATCAAATGCTGAGGTCTGTATCAGGGTCTAGCTCTGGTTTAGGTTGAAACAGAAGAATGAATGTAAATTGGTAAATTACTGGCTCACTACTTTCTGTGCTGCAACTGAGGTCGAGGATAATATTGGTGGGGCCAAGAAAGTTTCATCTGCCTTGGCTTCTGGATTTTTGATCTGAATATAGATTCCTTGGTGCAGTAGGGCTTGTAACAGTACATGTCCTGGTGTTTGGATAAATTATCAACTGTTGCAGTGGATTAGGAAAATTTATTTTGCAAATGAATAATCTTAGTTTTATTTTGCAAACGAATAATCTCAATATAGAATGTGTCGCGAAAAGGATCATCTAATGAATGGTACGGTTCTAGCAGCTAATTTTTTTTTTTTGAATGCTTCTAGTAATTTTTCAGTACCCATATGTAGTTTCAATCCAAAAAAGGAAAAACCTATATATAATTCCTTTTTCTTGTATTTGTTTAGCGTGCAAGTACAAACTTTTCTTGAGTAACATTATTCAAATCTGACATTGAATCGTATCATACTAATAAGAGAAAATGTATAAATAATATATTTTTGAATTATAGTAAAAATATTATATTAGTATTTTTTTTTAATGTAAATATGATTTTAAAATTATAAAAATGGAGAAGAGCGCATTTTATCCGCTTATTATCTTAATAATTTTTTATTTTTATAAATATATTTAAATATTATAAATATTTATTTTAAATTCAAAATTTATAAATAAATAGTTAATAAAATCTTTATAAAATATATTTTATTTTGACATGTTAAAATTTAAAAAATAATTATTTTTTAATTTATTATAAATTATTTAAATATAAATTTAATTTTTAAAAATTCTTAAAAATTCTTAAAAATTATTATTTGATTACTAAATTATAAAAATTATTATTTTCACATACAATTTCATCAAATATAAACTTAGTTAATTATATATATACACCCTAATCCAAATTAATTATTAACTTAAATAATTTTATTTTTTTACTCATTAATAATTTAATTATCTTTAAAATATTTATAATATATTTTTTTAAATAATTTTATTAAATAAAATTTCAATTTAAAATAATTAAATTTAAAATTTTTCACAATTAAAAGAATAAATTATTAAAAAGAGATTATATTAAGGTTGGAACCAAATCGATTATTATATTAAAAGAATATATTTTCACTAGGAAATTAAATCGAACCGAACCTAAATCGATAGGTTCGGTTTAATTATTTTTTTTAAAATTTTAATTTTTTTTATTTGATTCGGTTTTCTTTAAAAAGAAACTTAATAAACCAAATCGACCAAAATATAAATATATTTTATATTTATAAATATATTTATTTACTATAAAATATATATTTTTGATATTTTTGTATTTATTTTCTTTAAATAATCTAAATAACCGAATAACCAAACTAAAATTTGTCGGTTCAACCTGAATAACTTACTTTCTATTTCAGTTTGGTTATTTTAATTTTTAAAAAATCGAAATAATCAAAATGAACCTAATCAATTTTAACATATCAATAATTTTGGTATTGAATAACCAGAAAATTAAAAAAAAAAAAAAAAGGAAAAAAAAAGAAATAAAAGAGTGAGCAATGGATAGCTGAACCAAAACTCTAAAAAATCGAATCGAAATAAAATAACTATAAAATTATTAATTAAAAATATAATTTGGTTGGTTCTCAAAAATCGAATCAAATAAAAAACAAGTTACTCTGGTTAAACTAACATATTTTGGTTCAATTTGATTTATTCAATTTTTTTAAATTTTTTTAAAGAAAAACAAATCAAACCGATCAATTCAAATTCATTTTGATTCAATTGATTCTATTTAATTTCATAGTTAGATATTAATGTGATAAAAATAATAATAATAAATAGCAAGTCAGCTCAGCATCAAATATTTCACATTTTGATTTCATATTAAATTTATTAAAAATTAAAATTATATGCATCGAATTGTCAATTTTTTTAATTGATGATAAAATTGTAATTTGGTGTCACCGTTTGCCAAAAAAGCATTCTAGTTATTCGATGAGAAACCTGCAAAATAAGTATCTGAGCGGGGGTTAATATTCTGATGTTAAAGTCAGTAATAGAGTTTTAGAGATAGAAATAGTAGAAAAGAGTTCTTTAATATTAATTGTGTACTTAGAATAGTAAAATCATGGTAAAATTTTTATAAATTAATATTTAATAAATTAATAATTTTTATTATATTTTTTTTCCTATAATAAATATTTTAATTTTTTTTTGAAATTTCTAATTTTTTTAATTCAAATTATATTTTATTTTAATATTATAATAATATCCTGATTAAAAAATATGTTAAAATATGTAAAAATTAATTAAAAGATATAAAATATGTGAGAATTAGAAATGTGAAGAATAATTAAAATAATAAATGAATTAAAAAGATTAAAATATTCTATTTTTTTTAATAATTATTTATTTTAAAATTAAGATATTTCTTATAGGATGGATGGAAGAATAGTTTTTTATGATCTTGGCTTAAATTAATAGATTAAATTAATATTTGATTAATTAATAAAATTTATAAGTTTCAATAATATTAATTTAAAGAGGTTTTATTGTATTTATAAGTGTTCAAATATAAATAAATTATAAATATAGACCCCATTTAGTTTAATTGTTCCTAGCAGTTGTTAATTTTTATTAATAACTGTTAATTAATTACTGATAGCTGTTAACTTAATAACTGATTATTGTAAATGTTTGGTAAAATTATTATTAATTGTTAAGAATAAATATTAATATTTATTTTTTTTATTTAAATATTATTTTTAAAAAATAATTTAATTTTTTTATTTAAATAAGTATGAACTTTAAAAAAAAAAAAATTCAAATTAAAATTTTTATAAATAATAATAATTTGACTATTTAAAAACTACGTAAGAGTTAACAATCGTGAATAATCAAACGGTATAATATAATTATTAAAAAATAAAAAACTAACAGCAAAATCAAAAAATTTTATAAAACACCAACATAATAAAATTAAATTACTTTCTACGAGATTTTAGGAATTGTGGGATAATCAGCTTGAATTTCTATTGAAATTTCAGAATTTAACTATCAAGGGTGAAATTTGTCTAATTGATCGAAATAAGATGACTTGATCTTCTAAGAACTCTGATGAGACTAATTTAATTTCTTCTAGTAACATAGGGCGATACAAAGATCATTTACCTAAGAATGAGAAATAATATAGGAAATTTTAATTAAGGGTAATTTGATAAAATTAATAAACTTCCAATCAGGAAGATCAATTTAACTGTCTCTCTCTAGTTAAATGACTTACCGTATAACTAAAAAAGATCACTTGAAATCTTTCCGAGAAGTTAGAACCATAATCCATAATACAAACCAACTCCAAAGCCTTCTTTCTGAAAACTTCATCTTCCATAATATTCTTACCCCATAATAAGTGGGGCCCTTTTTTTTTAAGTTATAAATTATTTTATAAAATAAAAGATAGCGTCAAATTCTAAATATTTAATTATTCTATTTTTACTTCATATTCAGCAGCGAAATACAACAGATGTGGTCTGCAATAACTGCGCTTTTTGTAAAATATTTGCGATAGTTTACAGAATTATTTTGGGAGTATCAATGTAAAATTCAAACAAGAGTTTTAGTATCTTATTTGGAGAACAAATACCAATTTTTTCCATTAAAATTTTGATCTTGACTTAACTAAATAGAATAACTGGTCTATCCTTTTAAATAAAACAAATAAAAAAGATACAATGAAAAGGTTAAGACTTGCAAGATACGAGAGATTTTTAAAAGATTTAGAAGTTTAGATGTTTAACTGTTAGCTGTTGATTATTTACAGCTGATACTAAATTAATAGACCCTAAGTAAGCATGATAATTGACAGGGGAAAATACCATAATAAAAAGAAAGAGGGCATTACTCATTTGCAGTACTACATAAGTATTCAACAGTGTTCAAAAGGAAAATATTACATATGAGAAATTGGGAAAAAAAAAAATGAACAAGGGTAATTAGCCTAGAATAGGCAAAAATTACTTGTTCAAAAACAGGTAAACAACTAATAAAAATTGCACATATAAACATAGCCTAGTGGTAAATTATCATAATTCACATTTCACAAGTGAAAAATGATAATTGCCTGGTCATGCAATTGAAAACTCTTGCTATTCTGGAAGCGGAACATCGGTTAAATCCTGTGTGTAAGGTAGCTGATTATCCATTTCCAATGCTTCTTCAGATTCCATTTGCCCATTTTCCATGTTAGATTCGGCAATTGGTTCAATGTATGTCACAACAGTGTCTTTTCTAAAGGTCAGGTAGGCAACTGCTAGAAAATAGATTGTCATTAGGGGAAATACTATTATCCCTATAAATACATTCCCAATTTTTGGTAGGTTGTTGTGAATTAGCCAATCCACAAATGCTGTGCTTAAAAAATACACATTGATGCCGAACATCAACAATCCTAGAATCCATGAAATTACAATAATCTGCAAAAAAAATAAATAAATAAATAAAAAATAAAATATATATAGATATATCCAACAATGTTAAATGGCTAATTTTAGATGCAATTTTTAAATCTAAATTAATAATAGATTGGATTTTGTTAACAATCACATATTTCAAATCAAGTAGTTTATAAATTATTTCGAATTTTATATTTTTCATATTTGATATGAAATAAAATGTTAGTTTCCATGAATTTAATTTTTTGATAAACTAAATTCTATTATTTTTAAGTGAATTTTATATTTTGAATTTTTTATAATAATTTTTATTTAATGGTTAAATCTTGACCGTTTGTTTTATAATTTTAAAATGATATTTTAACTGTTACGATTGAATTTTGATAGCTACTTCATAATTTAAATTGCTAATTAAACATGAAACAATAATATAGAAATGTAAACAAGATTGAAACATCTTCACTAAGAAGCTTCTGTAACCAATTTATACACGTGGAGCATTAGTTAGAAAATTAGTTAGGCTTCTGTTATAGAGTTAGCTTTCTGTTACTAATATGTTTCATTTGACTTTACTGTTAGGTAGTAACTATTAGCTGGCTGTATTTTGAGAGTTAGTTTTTTCCCTCTTTTTTACATAGTCATATAGCTTGTATATAAAGTACTAAGGCCTATCAGTAAAGGTGCAAAATACAGTTCATTTCATTGAAAGGTCTTTTCTTGACACAAGAAGGAAAAAAGAAAAGAAAAACTCACAAAGATAGAATTTTTATAAGGTCCCATCTTGGTGGCACTGCTACTGAATTTAAGAAGAGGGATGAGTGCAAATGGAAGCTCAAATGAAAGTATCATCTGAAAAAGAAAAAAAAAAACCATTAATTTAATAATAACAATTAATTAATATAATTAATACTTTAAATTTAAAATATATATATAAACAAAATTCACAACAAATTAGATCACTAACCGATGCAATGATGATTAATCGGCCTGCCCCAGAAGATCCACCAATAATTGAGACAATAAGACTAGGTGCAATTGCAATACATCTAGTCATTAGGTTCCTAGTCCATTTTTTCATCTTAAGATCCAAGAAACCCTGAAATGTAATCACATCCCTCATAAATTAAACATTAAACACATGTTTAATGTAAAATAAAATCAGGACATAGGAATTTTTTTCCCTACTCTATTAAGAAATGGTGATTGATTAATGTCAGACCTGCATGATAAATTGGCCAGCATAAGTTCCTGTGATGGTGGAGCTTTGCCCTGAGGCTAGTAATGCAATGGCATATATAGTTGAGCTGGATTTTCCTAGCACATTCTGTGAAAGTAATTAAACCAATTAATTAGAAATTAATGAGTGGGATTTTTGTGCTTAATTAAAATTATTTGTGTTTATATATAATATAACAATATGATTTATAATATAAACCTTGAGTAGAAATGAAGCAGAATTAAGGTTGAGATCATTGCATCGACCAACATCTTCAGGTGAGAGATTTTTGGCTGAGCAAACAGTACTCGTGACAGAGATAATTGCTACATTGATTAAGAATGCTATAAATAGTGCAAATCCACTCTCTACAAGGAAATATCGACATGCATCCTGTAAAAATTAATCACATGTTAATAATAATTTATGTGGAATATATATATATATATATATATATATATATATATATATATATATATATATATATATATATTGGGAAGAGAATTTAACATTGACGATATTCGAATTTTGATATTTATTCTTAAAGTTTAAAATAGTTTCATTTTATCACCAAATTAAAATACATATTTTTATGAAATTATTCTTATTAGTAATTTGATGGTCAAATATTTATTTTCATACTATAAAAACTAATGATAATAACAACTTAACAACTTTTTTTTCTTTTTAATTTTTTTTCGTATTAAAAGAGCATGTAATTATTGTCTCCTAAATGGATTAGTGTGTCTAAATCCTAATTTGTAATGAATTAATGTTTGAAACAAATTAATGATGACTTGATATTATTAATAACATTTGGATTAATGTGTTGAAATAGAATTTATTTACAAATAAATTTTTATATTTAATATATTAAATAATAATTATAAAACTCATTTTAAATGAAATGAATATTATATTTAATATAATTTTAAAATTCATTTTAATATTTTATTTGGTAAAAAATACTCCTATAAGTGTATTATATATGTACTTATTTTCTTTTTAAAAATTTCATATTATATTAATAAAAATATAATTATTTAAAATTCAATTTAATATTTATCAATAATACCTTTTTATATATAATTTTTTTTTTCAAAAACAAAATATAATTTTGATCATAAATAATTAAATTTATTAAGAATTTTATACTTATAAAAAATTTGAAGAAAAAATAATAATAGATATAAAGTAAAAAAATACAATAAAAACTAAAAAGCTATAAGTTATAAATTAAAATATATAAAAAATAAATAAAAAGAAAAAGACAAAAGAAAAAGTAAAAGATGAAGGGAGACAGGATAAAAAGTTTGTAGAAATATTTAAAAAAAAAATGGAGTCAAATAAAAACTCAGCCTTATAAGCATAGTCCACAAAAAAAAAAAAAAAAATAGCGTCAAATAAATAAAATGTTAAATTTATAACCGATATATTTTTGTTCATCAAAAACTAAAAAGTAAAATATTAAAATTAATAAGAGTATTTTAATTTTCTAAAATTTATTGATTTAAAATTATGAAATTTATTTAGAAATACTAGCTATTTTGATAGCATTAGTTTTAATTATTTCTAATTCTACATATTTAATTATTTATAATTTTAAATAAATTTATATTTAAAATAAATATAAAACTGTGAATTTATAAATAAATTCTATAAAATTTATTTATAGGATAAAACAAAATGATAAAAACAACAAATTATAAGAAAAACTAAATAAAGGGAATATTTGTTGGCTTACATTGATGCCACGAACAGATTGGGGTACTTTTCTTGAGAGGACAAGGGCTGAATGGAGAAACAGATTGTGTCTGTCGAGGAAACATAGATAAAGTCAGTAATATGATTATTTAGGATCTAACCTCTTAATCTTGAAGGATAACATAATTATTTTTTTAAAAAAAATTATATTACTTTTCGATAAATATGAATTCAGAATTTTTTAAAAATTTTAAGAAGTGACCGTCACCCAGGCTAAAAATCCACCATTGATATCAAGATTTTATTTCTAATAATCTATTTCATTTTAAGAATTTTCTATGTACAAAATATATTTAAGCAATAGTAGGGAGGTCTTACGGCATGATAAGGGCACCTAATACGGCAATGGCGTCCGCGGTGGCTCCTTGGCCGGAGAGTTTAGGGACAAACATGCCCTTAATCACTTTTGCTGCAGGAGGTTTTACAAAACCCATTTCACCAAAGAAACATGCAGCCATCACAAACACCAATATTTCTATCAAACTTTCCAATTTCCTCACCTGCACAGTTTAGTTCATATTAATAAATCAGAGGACAAAAAAAAACATCACAAAGAATTCAAATTCAGTTAATTGTTTTAATTATTTAGAAATTTCTTATAATTGTTTATAGAAATATTTTAGAATGGCTCAGTTAAGCTTTTTTTTTTTTATTATTATATAATTAATTTAAATTTATTTTTTTTGTGTATATATTATTTATTAATTAGATAAACTCCAAAATGTATATATATATATATATATATATAGAGAGAGAGAGAGAGAGAGAGTTTAGGGGGAAAAGAAAAAAATTAAAAATAAAATATTGAAATCTAATTTGTTTCTTCATGGGTTCTTGTCAACATTTGATCAAGGGAATTATCCTAAATAATTTGTTATTTGTACAGCAAGTTGTATATGAAAATGGTACTTCAATTACTCCAATTTATATATGTTTATTTATATTTTTAATTCTATCTAATCATCAGTGTGAGATTTAATATATATACACACACGCACACACATCACATTCTATTTATTTTAAGATCACTATACCAACATGGACGTCCCCTACCACAACATATTACAGATGCGAAGTTTTGGTTAGTTTTACAGTTAATTTAACATAAATTAACTTAATTAATCCAAAATTCCAGTTATTTCAAAAAAAAAAAAAAAAAAATCCCAATAAGATCGATATACTTTTATTTTGTTCGTCAACTAAAAATTCAATGCTTTACTAATTAAATTGAGGCCTAATGATCTAAAATTTTAAAATTTTATCTAAAATTTTAAATTTTATCAATTTTATTTCAATTTAAAATTAATTTTAATTATAACCAATTCTCAAAATTAGAATGCTTAATAACTTAAAAATTCAAAATTTTATTTTATTTTTTAATTTTGTTCAAAACTTTAAATTTTGTCATTTCTTATCAAAAATTTGAATTTAATATAAATTCAACTTAATTTACAGTCTCATAAATATACTAAATTATATTATTTTTTTTAAAAATATAATAAATTAATTATATTCATTTATACAAATCAACATTCTTATTAAATACTTATATAAACCAATCATAAATCAAATTTTATAACAATCAATTTACTATTTTACTTATAATTTTTTTTTTTATAATTTACTATTCTACTTAATAAAATTTATATATATATATTAAATTATTTTATTACACATTATTTATATGATTATTATAGAATCCATTTTAATGATAGTTTGTTATATTATTTTTAATTTTAAAAAATGGTCTATCTATTTCAATAAAAATATTACATTAAGCTTTATTTTAAAAGAAAAAAAAATCTCTTCACTACATTATATTTTTTCCAATAATAAAAAGTGGCAAATTTAAATTCAAATTTAAATCCATAAAAATTTTAGATTATTTAGTCATTAGACCTTAAATTGATGATAAATGGTAACCCAAAAACTAGCTCAGTTAGTAAATGAATTAATTAATTTTTGTGGCAAATTAGAAAATAAATTATTTTATTTTCTATGAACTCTCTAATTTCAAATTGAATAATATTAAATTTAAATAAATTATTTTCTTTTCTGTTTTTTTTTTATTAAATTAGAAAAATTGATAGATTAATTAATAAATTTAAGTTGTCATCTTATCAGTTCTCACTAATAAAAAAAGAAGAAGATAAAAGTTGTTTAATTATTTATTATGGGCATTTATAGATTATTGTTGAATTCAGGCTAATCATTTATAGATTTAATATGATTTTTTTTTTTTATTTGAATTCTAATGTTGGCTGGTTGCATGTAGAAGCATAGTTTTGGTTTATATATATTTACATATCAATAGATTATATATAAATTACTAAAGAAACATAATTAATAGATTAATTGAATTAATAATTACCCCATATCTCTGCAGACCAAGTAGAAGGAGGGTGCTCAAACCAGTCAAAAGAACTCCAACCCATAGTGGAATTTTAAATAGTATGTTTAGTGCAGCAGCTGTTCCGATCACTGGAAAAAAAAAATAAAAAAAAAATGGAAATTTATTATATTTATGTACATATATAATTACAGATTAATTAATTAATATTAATTATATGCAAATGCCTATTTCCAAACTAAATAAATAAGTGCAAGGCTAAGATATGTTTATATATTCATAAAATCAAAAGAGAGAATTAGAGAGAGAGAAATTATATACCTTCAGGGATATCTGCAGCTATGACAGCTACCTCTGCTAGGAACCACAAACAAATTTTTACATATTCTGGGTATTCAGCCTTGCATAATTCAGATAGGTGTTTTCCTAATAATTCAATATCATTAAATAAAATTAGTAACACAGTATCACGAATCAATTTTTTATAATTTATAATATTTTCATATGATAAAAATTAAAATCTGTAACAATATTATCTTATTACTAAATTTATATATGGCATTTGGAGGAAATAAATGTTTTTTTTTTCCTAATTTTCTTACCTGTGCACACACCAAGAGTTGCAGCCAGATACTGAATTATGAAAGCAAAAATGAATCCGATAAGAATGATCCATAGAAGCTGAAAGAGATAAATCTCATGTCAATTAACTTTTTTCCTTGTTATATATATATAAAATTAATTAATTTTATTTTTGATACAAGTACGATATAATGACTCCATTCTAAAAAAAATCATTTTCTTTTTGTTATATAACATTGTCTACATAGAAAATAAATTTAATTTCTTAATTACTTTTATTTATTTAGCAATAACATTGAAAATTTAGGAGGTTAAATATATATTTGTATAGTTTGACTATAATTAAATTAAAATTTTACAAAATGACATTATTCTTATTTATTTTAAAATCATTTTTTTTTTATTTATAAGAATTAAATTTTATAAAGAATAAATGCTCAATTTGCCATTTGAATTTAACATTCCTATCCAATTAGGTCCAAAATGATTTTTGGATCAATTTAATACAAAGATTTCATTTTATGTGAAATTATATCCTATTTTGACTTTTACAAAAAGTGTATTTTACAGCATAGTTAAAAGAGAGGTGAAACATTTTATAAATTAAAATATAATAAATATATAATTATTTTTATGAAAAAATGAAAAATGAAAATGCATTCATAAAAAAAATAAAAAATTCGTCATCAATCTCAAATTAATATTTAAAAAATTCATTATTAAAATCAAACATGTGAACCACACACAGGAATTATGTTACACAAATTCTACAACTAACTTAATAATTTAATAATTCCCTTTATTTTTTCTCCTTTTCAATTTAATTTTCGATCTTTGATTTTGCAAGTTCTCGTTCGTGCTTCTCTGTCTTCTTCGTCGTTTTGTTTTTCCTCTGTTGTGGTGGTCGGAGCTCAAGAAACAGTGATTGAGTTGGGGTAGCTTAGGTTTTGTATGTAGAGGAACAAATAAGATGTGATGAAATTATGATGAGATAGAATTATAATTTTGCAATTTGAAATGATATAGGAGATGAGATGATTTTGTAAATTGAAACGGTGATTGAGTTGGGTTAGAGTTTAGGTTTTAGTTATATAATACTAATACGTGCGTAAGATCAAAGTAAAATTGGGTCAATTAAATCTTAAATTGATCTAAAAAATTATTTTAAATCTACTTGGATATGAATATTAATTTACAAGATAAATTGTATATTTATAAGTATCATCCTATAAATTATCTCATACCAAATATGAAAATTTACAAAATAGAATTTAAAAACTGAGTTTTTAAATAGGTGAAAATGAAAATATCCTCACTAAAATCAATAATAAAAAAATTAATAGTACTATATTATTTCTCATTCCTTTTACCTCAAAACCATGGTTAGCTCCTGCTTGCATATCAGTTTCTACTGCAAAAATGTCACCATAAATATAATTTGTGAGTTCTATAGTGGTCAATGTAGAAACCCAAACGCTTAAGACTTGAAATATTTCAATTTTTTTTTAATCAAAACTCAAATCCAACTATTATATACTTCATAACAATAAGATAATAGTAAAGAGCAATTTACAAAAAAAGAGAGAATTATCGCTTATTTAAAAAATAAATTAGAAAAAATTAAAAAGAAGAGAGAGATAAGAGTTTACAGCTGCCAGGATCAATATAAGCCAATGAAACCAGGAAACCTGGACCTACGTGAGATAGAAATTTTCTCCATCCTGGTTTCTAAAAAGAATTATACAGGTGATTAAACTGATTAGTGCTGGCTATATAGTTGAAAATTAAATAGTTTAATTAGAAATTGAAGGGTACCTGCTGATCCTTTAGATGATGATCATGATTATGAAGATCAATGGAATAAGCATTAGGTGGGGTCGTCTGGCCCTCGAAATTAAGAGCAACTATTCGGTTGCTATGTCCTGTACTAGTAGTAGCGAATGAAATTGTTGTACCTGACTCTTCCTGTGGCTGTTGCTGCTGCTTCGGCGGGCTTCCCATTTCCTAATTTCTTCTTTCTGCCACAGTTTTACTAAGTAAGCTAATTAATTAAATTGCATTGCCATCAATGTTGCTCCGTTTCTATATTTATGGAGGTGCTGATCACTGATGACATGGCTAGATAGTTTGCCATCAAGTAAACTTATAAGCAAGGTGTTTTCTAGGGCACAAAAAAATGTACATAAAATATTTTCCTTGTAAAAAGATTTTATTAAAAAATTAAAAATTAAAACACATTCGTCTAAAAAATAAAAAAATTCGTCATCTTCTCCAAATCTCAAACCCGAATCATAGCATCTCCAACTCATCAATTTTCCTAATACTTTTAAAAAAATTCATCCTTTGCATGAAACATATGAACCTCATCAATTTCATTGGGTACTAATAGTACCCAATGAAATTGTTCGACCTAGCTTGCCATCAAGTCAACATATAAGCAAGGTGTTTTCTGGGATGACTTCAAGTAAACATATATATACATAGACTTCCAATAAATATATGTTATTTATAGACCAAAATAAATTATATATATATATATAGAAATTTCAGTATCTATCAAAAGAAATGGAAATATTTCTTAAAAAAAAAAAAATTGGAAATATGATTAGGTATTTTGTCATTCACTTGACTATATATATATTTTATGATTATTAAATAATTTGTTTTTATTTATAAAGAGGAGGTTAAATTATTTTTATTTTTTTGTCTTGAAATTTTTATTTTTTCTATTGTAAGCTTTAATTCCAGGTGTTAAAAAGTGGCAAATGCGTAATTGTTTTTTTTTTATTATAAAAAAAACATTTAGAACTGCAATAGTTTGATAATTTTCAACCTTGTACTTATTAAAATACTATTTCTGATCTAAGCCTCAAATGACCAGCTATTGAATAAAAATATCTCAAAAGTCTGTCAAAACTAAACAAATATTATTTGCAATATATTAAATGGTCATGTGGACTGAGTTTCCCAAATAACTGCTGAAATTACTGTTTTAAGTCTTCTCCTTTGGATTGGCAGCTATTTTCTACTCTCATGTTAGGATCAATAAACTTATATATATAAAAAAAAAGTTATTTATTATAAAATTGCTATCATTTACAAATTTTACATAAATATATAATTATTTTTTTTTTTGTAAATTCTTTAAGATTTTGTAAAAGCGATCCTTTTTTATAAAAAAAAAAAAAATAAAAAATTTAATGTTTGAAATAATGTAAAATCTTCGAGGTACAAAATAATATATAAAATCATTATTGTTTTGTAAGGTTATGATAAATTTTATAAAGTAAAATTATTTTTTATAAAAGACTTTAATTATAAAATAATATGTAAAATCAATATTATTTTATAAGATTACAAAGAATTTTTCAAAAAAAAAAAGTATTTTTTGTAAATGCTTTCAAGATACAAAATTATATGTAAAATCACCATTATTTTATAAATTTATAAAATTTTTTATTAAAAATATCATTTTTTATAAATGCCTTAAATTTATAAAATAATGCATAAAATCACCATTATTTTATAATTCTATATAGAATTTTGAAAAATGATCAATTTTTAAATGTCTTCAAAATATAAAATAAAGTATAAAATTATAATTATTTTATAAGTTTATGGAGAATTTTATGAAAAATATCATTTTTTTGTAAATGTCTTAAATTTATAAAACAATGTATAAAATCACCATTATTTTGTAAATTTATTTAGAATTTTTTTAAAAAATGATAATTTTTTATAAATGCCTTCAAATTATAAAATAATGTGTAAAATCATATATATATATATATATATATATATATATATATATATATATATATATATATATATATATATATATATATGAAAAACTAGAAAAGATAAAATAAAAAAAAAAGAGAGAGAAACAAAAAGTCTCTCTCTCTGGCTCGCTCGGA
>CANXYC013045345.1:0-58541 GCA_948193065.1 Aleurites moluccanus | reverse complement strand
ACCTTTGATTAAACATCATTGCTCTCTTTGTTTGAGCTCTGCAACTGTTGAACCTGCAATAAATTCATCAACTCATGACAAGGAGGACTTCAATCCTAATCAAGCCCGTAAAAGGTTTGTGATACACACTTAAAGAATAATGACAGAGTTATTCTTTTATTTTTCTTTTTCATTTTTGTCCTTTTTTTTCTTTGCATCAATTTACTAAGTTTTAAAACTCTTCCAATTTAAATTTATTTTATATTATTTTATATTAAAAATTATTTGCAGATTTTTGGATGATAAAAAATAAGTACGCGGATCAACTCGTCCACATCAGCCATAAGTGTGGAGATTGATTTTTGTTTTTTGTTAGTTATGATCTAATTTTTGATGGACTATAAACACTTTTTGCTTTTTACTATGTAATAAATTTTGTTTTTACACTTTTTGCTTTTTATTATGTAATAAATTTTGTTTTTACTATTGTCTATAGTGTTAAAAAGATTTCATCTTTTTTAACATACCAGACAATATGTTAAGAACTAATATAAATATTTCGGACAAATCAAATTATATTATATGCTATATAAATTCTGAATATTATTAACAAGATATTAAATTATCTTTTATGTTAATGATGATATTATTATATAATAGCTAACAAATTATGTTATACAAATTATTGTTAATTTTTATATATTTTACTAGCAAACTATTATTATTTTTTTATCACTATTAATTTATTTATCATAATTTATATATAATTTTCTACTATTTAAATATTTACCTTCACTAGTTTTTAGCTAAAAAGGATAAAAAAAAATTATTTTCATGGCCCACTCCATCTAAAAAAACTCGGTTCAGATCAATCGGATTATCGATTTATTGACTGAATTACCGAATTTTGATCTGATTCTTATGGGGTTGGTGATTATGGTGGACCAAATTATCCGACCAACTGGTTTTCATTTTTCGGTTGAATTAGCCGATCCGGTCTGATTTTCATAACACTGCACGTAATAGACAAAAAGCTCTCAAAAAATTTAGCTGTATGTCGGTGTGAGCGGGCTGTGTGGCCCGAGGGGCCGGTTATAGCTCTTATATAAAATTAAGGGCTCAGGCTCTAGGACTAGAACACAGGCCCAAATACATTTTTATTGGTCTGGGTTGATGTATTTTGAGAGTTATTCCGGACAAAATTTTTTCTATACTAATATTTTATAAGACATATAAAATTTAAGGAATATTACACAATTTTTTGACTTTTTTTTTTTAAATTTTATGGTTGTTTTTTTTTTTACTGTTTTTTGATATATATGTAATATATTTTTGATATATGTTGTATTTTTAAAAAAATATATTTAGATATGTAATATTTTTGAAAAAATATTTCAAGAAATGTAGTATTTAAAAAAAAAAAAAAAATTCTAACAGTATAAATAAAATATTTTTTATTTTTTCTGTATTTTTGAAAAAATTTCTAAAATTTATATAAATAATATTATAATAAAAAAATATTTATAATTTCTTATATTTTTTAAAAATAATAAATCAATTTCACTTAAAAATAATTTCCTTAAAAAGAATATGGGTCAAACACGGCTGAAGGCATCCAAAAATTAGCTTAGGGCAGGCCCAATCCCTGCCCATACGTCGGTGGTTTTTATATAATCATAATAATAATTTTATTATTCTTTGATTCGATGATTGATGAGGCAATCCTTGATTCTCTTGGTGCTTTGCTTTTGCAGTTTGCAAAGAGAGTTGGAGTTTGAATCAAGTGGATCAGCTTATTACCCTCAGAAGTCAAAACAAGAGATGACAATGTCTCTTGAAAGGCTAATAATAATATTATCATGTGGCGAGCATGTGAGGAGGATGCCCTGTTTTGAGCTGTAAGGAATGAAATGTTACATAATTAATTTTTCTCTCAATGTCAGGCTGGAGCTCTTTTGCTTTTTTTTTTTTTTTTCCCTTTACCTATCATCATCTTAAGCGTTATTTAATTGCAATTGCTTTTTCTTAGCCTTCTGAAGTTATCTGCACTCAAACTCGACCAGTATCTTTATGGTTGAAAACCTTGATAATAACAAAGTCTAGCACTTGACTGCGAAAAAATCTTTTCAAGAAGAAGAAATTTACCATTCAATAGGTAACTGAAACTATAAAGGTTCATTTCTGTTGCATGATCTTTGAAATATTTCATGAATTAGCATAATTAATTGAGGGTATTATAGCACTTACAACTTCATCAAAATGTAACATCTGGAACATATAGAATTGAGGGCAAGATACAGAGAGTGAAAACTGAAGGGGGTAGAAAAGAGCAGAAGAAGACCACTTAAAACCCATGGGCTTCATCCAATAAGACGAGAAAAACAACAAATTAAATTTCAAAAAGTATGGGATCAGAATCTAAATGAAAAGCTATATTATATATGTAAATGTTGCAGGCGGAGGAATTAATGCTTAGTTAGTAGCATTGACATGGGCATTAGAATGGAAATTGGAAATGAGATCGGAAAGTTGCATGTAATGGGCAGAGGGATTGCCTGTCTTGAGGAGGTGAAGAAGGTATTGGAAGAGACGGATGTCACAGGCAATCCTGAGTGCACCATCATACGAGTAACCGAACTCTTCCTGGGAGATGCGAAGCAAATCCTCAAACAACGGATGGTTGAGGTAATTAGCTTCCATCTCCAACTTGCCTTGGAATTCAATATCTTTCCCGACGTACACTCGAATGCGGCCTTCTGGCACGTCTATTGATCTCTCTGACACCTCCTCGAAACCCTTTGATCCACAGCACCATAGCTTTCTTAAGATTCCACTCATTCTGTGTTATTAATTTATCTGTTTCTCTTAAATGCGATTGGTCTACTTTCTAGTCCCGCTTGTATTGTATGGATATTGAGACACGAGAGATATGACAATGTGCATTACTATTTAAATACACAGATGTATAATTTGGTAAACGGAACTGTGCATGGCCTATAAAACTCTATAATAAGAAGAAAAACAAAATGGAGGTGAAGCCGCGGAAAATTAGTTGGTTGGATCAGGTATTTTATAAGCTGATGGAATTTAATTTTAATTTTTTAAAAAGTAGCTTTATATTACATGGAGCTGAGCCGATAATGTATATGATATGCTCAAACTGCACATCCGGATCAGCAAGCTGCTGTCAAATCATTGCCATAATAATAAATTAACTAACATTTTTTTTTAAATAAATAAATAATATGAAACAGAAAAGAGAGAGACAATAAAAAAAATAATGATTTAATTTTATGTATGGCAAGTCAAGAACAGCTAATTAAGAACCGCGTGAAGAGCAAAAGAAGCCTGTCTTTGAAGCCGGTGAGAGATTGGCCCCATACATACATTTGCTATTTAGACTTGGAAAGTCAATCCCCCCAATACAAAGTTATAGAAATTTTTATACATTCCTTTTATTAATTAGATCAGCACTTATATATCCTAAATTCCTAAATGAAAAACGTGCTTCTAAAGAAAACATCTCACTCTCACTTGTCACGTCACCTATTTTTCTACGGATGCAATGAACCTCAATCTCAGGCTTTTCTCCATAACTCAACTTCTTGTTCCTCCATTCCTCAAAAACAAGTGAATTTAAGGATGCAAGTGATCAAAGCCCAAATATACAGGCCGACTTCCAAATTAAAAGAGAACGGGCTTGGGCTCGTAATCGGAGGCCCATAAATAATTGAAATCGATGAAAAAAGATATATATATATATATATATATATATATATATATATATATAAAAAGAAATTAGTAACAGACGCAAGCCGGTCGAGAAAGAGTGTGTAGAAGGTCGGGAAGGGAAGGAATTTGTGTATTGTTAGTTTGTTAGAAAAATTGATTAATAACAACAGGATGGATGAAGATGATGTGGATTCTCTGTTTGAGGGAATGATTCTGTTTACGCCTTCCCAGTTGGCGGATGATCAAAAAAAGCAGCAACAGCAGCAGCCGGAAGAACAAGTTGATCGTCTTGATAATTCCTCCGAAACTCGGCTTCCTCGTGAATCTCAATCTCATATTCATGCTTCTACTCCTACCATTAATAATACTACACCACCACCAACACCATCTGACCACAAGGTGCAGGATCCTCTTGATGAGAACCTATTCTCTGACCTCACCCTCCAAACCCTAACCACCCAATTAGATCCTGTTCCCACTTATAATACTCAAACAACCACCATTTCCCGCCAGATATCCAGAAAGAAGAAGAGAGCTGCTAGCCTTAGGATTGGCTACGGTAGAGAAGCGTCTCTTGATGATCTCCCCTCTCACCCTCCTCCGCCTACTCTTCATCATGGCCCTCAAGATCTATATGTAAATCTCAAGGATGATAATGCTACATCCGATGATATTATTATTCATGGTGGTAAGGCTCATCTTGATGCTTCCCAATCCCCCTCTACTACTTTAGCCGACGCCAATGGCGCAGAATTGGATGCCAGCATCTGTTCGATTCCAGATTCAAAACCACAATTCTCATCATCATCAGTATCAAAAGATGACGAATTTGAGCTCATTAAGGAACAAATTTCTGACAAGCTCCTGCGCTCTAGGCAGTTAGCTGCCTCTGTCTCTGCAGCTCGCAAGGACGCCATCAATCGGAGAAGAGCAGCTGCTGACTATCTCAATTCCGCTTCGGCTAAGCACAGGGATCTCGAATTACAGTTGGAGGCTGCCTGTGATGCCGAAGATTTCGAGGCTGCCGAAAGGATTAGCTACAGCCTTGCTACGGCTGACAAGGAGAGGCAAGCTCTTCTCGTTGCTCTCAAAGACGCTGAAGCCCACTGCGATGCCATCGATTCGGAGATGGGAGATGTTCTTAACTCTCAGATTGTTGCTGAGCAAGAATGCGCAACTCTTCTCTCTAATTTTGCCAAGGTCAGCTCACGTCTGCTGCTATACACTGTAATTTGCATTTTCATTTCTTGTACGTGACTAACTAATTTTGCGCATTAATTTTAATCCTTTCTTTCTAAAATTCACTTATTTTATTTTTCTCTCAGGACGCAGAAAATAACGCTGATTTAGTCTTGAAGAGAGCGCAATCACTCTCTTCAAAGGAAATGGATGAATGGTTCTCATCGAGCGAGACCTTGGAGGCCAAGAAGATAGAATTGGATATTGAATCACACTTCATAAATGAAGCACGCCTAGCTGTGAATGATTCAATCGAGCATTCAATTCAGGACTATAGGAAAGAGCAAAAAATTCTTCATAAGAAAAAGGATGTTCTAACTGATGAACTCCACAAACTACTCGCTTTAGTCAAAGATAAGGAAAAGGAGATAGCAGAAAATGATTCTAGAATCAGAACAATTGAGGAAAGGATTGCTGATGTTGTCTGTGACTTTCAGGACAGTCAATCAAGCATTGACGCCAAGTATGATAACTTGCAATCAGAACTTTCTCAGATGCATTCTCTTAGTGAAGCTTTATCTACAAAAAGGATGGAAATTGATAAGTTCCTCGCTGAGGGTGAAGGCCTTGGAGCCAAGTTGAGGGAACTAGCCAGGGTTTCTGGAGATGAAGCAAAGGCATACCAGGAAGTTGTTGAGCTCAGGAAAAGCTTGATGTCGTCCATTTTGAAGTCCAGGGAAGACAAAGTAAGGCTGGCAAAGACTGAAGAGAAACTTATTGAGGATGTCCAAATGCTCCAACAGAAAGTTTCTGCTTTAAGAGCTTCACTACAGGTTGATTTTTCTTTCCAGATATTTTATTATAGACTTTCATTTATTGCTTTGTTTCAATAATCACATATAAAAGTAAGGATTACTCTTTAAATCTCGTCAAATTTAATTGTTAATGCTATATCTTTCAAGTCCGGAATATGACTATTGCTAAAACATAAATATCAGATTTTGCACCTTAACAAACCTGTACCAACATAGTCTAGCAGGAATCGTAATAGAATATGGTCCAAATGTGAAAGCATTGCAAAAGTATTAGAATATGGCTCAAATGTGAAAATATTGTAAAAGGTTTTAGCAATACTTAATTGAATGTACAATGCTTCAACTAAATACAGATTTTGCTTGCTTCTACAAGGGCTCGTTTGCCCTCTGAGAAATTTAATGACTTCTGTGTCAAAGGAAGTCATATACGAGAGGTTTCTTCACAGCATTATTGAAGATAATGGAACTAAACAATCTGAACAGGGGAGTCCTTAGGGCCCAAGGTTTCCTGCTTAGCTTGGGTTGGGGGAGAGTCATCTATTGTTTGCACCTTCTCCTTGCTCTTTTGCAAAGATGCTATTTCCATGAAACTTGTGACCTCTGATCACAAAGGAGCAGGTTTAACATTTCGCCATTCTTTGGTGGCTTACAAGTGTTTCAACTCTTAATTTAAGCTGCAACATATATTCAAAGTTATCAGAGATTCCTGCCTATGAATTATAACATTTTTGCCATTGCAGTTACTCATTCTTTTTCATTTTCCAATTTTAACCTGCTGAAGCTTCAAATCACTTAACTCCAATCTTTCTGGTTTATGCCATTCCATTGCTAAAGAAATATTACTCCAATGTTTCTAGGAGCTATCTTCAACAAAATCAAACATCCAGCAAACTCTAGCATCCTTCAAGCAGAGGACTTTTTTCATTGATAAAAGAGTCCCAGAGCTGGAAGCAGAAAAGAAAGTTGCTGCTGCAGCAAGAAATTTCAAGGAAGCTGCAAGAATAGCTGCTGAGGCAAAGTCATTGACTGTTGAAAAGGATAGTGTGCAGATTGATTTGGAAGGAGCAACTTCAGAACTGGAGAAGATAGAAGAAGATATTAAAAATACTGTTAGCAAATTGCAGGATACTGAACAACTGATTTCATCAAAGGAAAAGGAGGTTGCAATGGCTAGATTCCAGAGGTTACGTTTAATTGCTGGTGCTGCTACAGCAGAAAGAGTTGCTGCTTTAGAGCTGGGTGACATTGAAGAAGCCAACCTCCTAAGTGCAGAGGCTGAAGCAGCAAATGCGGAAGCGAAAAAACTTCAACCAATTTACAATTTTGATGAGGAAGAGTTCTCGAACTTACCAAAACATTTGATCTCCATGGAACTTGTATTTAATCTTGGCAGGAAGCAGTTAGCAGATTTGGCAGCATCTGTTGGTGTTTCTGCATCACAATGATTGGTAATGGAGTGAAGTGGATTTGGAGATTATCAATGGAGAGATGTTGGAGATCAGAATGTCATCCTTATTACTACAAATTATGGGGAGCTAGAAACAGTTTTGAAATTGCATCTGATTGGACAACTATATTCTAGATTTGATCAGTATGGTTCTTCAAAGGCACAGATGCCTTCGAAAATGACATTTCTAGCATCTTACAAGTTTGCTGATCACGGGTTCGACAGCAAGATCTTCCCTATGCTTATGTGTTTCACGCAAACCTCGATTCATCTGGACAACTCTGGCCTAGGCAAGTTTGTGAATGTTTGCTTGCTGTTTGTAGTTACTTTCTGTTACATGATAATTTTTGCTTACCGAAATTCTTTTCAAATTCAAAACTTGAAAATTTGATTGGTCATACTGATGAGAAAAATCAAACCTTTCCAATCATATAGATTATGCTTCTCCTTTTGTACTCTTTAGGTGCATGCTTGGTTGTCCTCCTTTTATTTGTTGTCCATAATTTGGAGTAGTAATTAGTTCATTTTGTGGGCTTTTCAAAAAAAAAAAAAAATAGTAGTTCATTTTGTGTACTGCATGGAGCCTCTATTTCACCTGAAACACACAGGAACCTGCGCAGACTCTGAACATAGAATAAGAAAAGTGCGTTTACAGACTTAATTGATGCACATGCATTATTATGAATTCTACCTTCCAGGAAAAAAAGAAAAAAAAAAAAGATGCATTTGGCTCCAACATGTTGAATGAATGAAATAAGAAAAGGTATTCTTTTATGCTATCATGGTGAAAAATAGTTCTTCCGTATCATGTTATTTTTACTCTATCTTTACCTTTTGATAAAGAATAAGAATTTAGTTTTTATTATTTATTTACATAGTATTATTTTTTATTTATAATAGTCGTTGATCCCTATTGTTAATCACAGGGGGGAATTCTATTTTCGTCTGATAAATGATAATATCAACTTAAACTCTTCCGCCAGTTTCAAGGTCAAACTCTCCACATTACCATTCATCAAATGAGTGCACCACCGGATTAGAACCCACACTGTAACGAGAAGAAAATGCTTGATTTTAGGGCCAATTATGGATTGAATTTTGAAGTGGTCAAGGTATTTGCTAATGGTATTAGCTAGCCAGTACCTTTTGGCATGTCACACAAGCCAATAAGTCGAAGCTAATGCTAACCAAATTCTCCACTCTTATTGGGCTTGCATTTGAGATGCGCGTCGCTGAGTCATCAGTTGGGAGTTCTTCTCGTTCATTGCAATTTTTTTTTTATAATATTGTTCTGGTTTTAATTTGTTAGTTTTACAATCAAAGATCTCTCAATAGCACAATAACGTGCATTGCGTATCGGAATCAGCCACTGAGATTGAACAGAAATAGCAAATCTTTTTTTTTTCAACACTTTAATCTTGGTGATTACAAAACGTTGCAACAGACCCAAGATTTTGCCATGTAGTTTACAGGCGGCGGCACAAACCAACTTTTATTATGAATCAAATGGAGAGGGGGAGAGATTCATGAGAATGATATAACAATATATAAGTAGTTCACCCTACCTCCTTTCCACATATAAATTTAACTAATAAAGAATCATGGGAGCCTTCCCTGTAGATTCTGCCCCCAAATGTTTGAACAACAAGAAGTGGCGTGCAACATCCAGCTCAAGGCTTGACCCGTGTAATTCCTTTTAGCCAAAGCAGAGGAATGAGGTGTTTCAAAAGATGATGACGCCACGCCTTAAACATACAATTCAATCTACAGCCTGCAAACTTCACAACACCAGACATCTTTTTATCTTCTCTACCATCAACAAACCTTACTGGCCAGCAGCAAATGCTGACGCTAATTACAGTTCAAGCCACATTCCTCCAAAACTGGGCCATCCGACTTGGCCAGGAATGGATCAATACGAACCCACAAAAGTGAGAAGATGGAAGCAAGCAAAATTGACCACACGATAATGATTGTGGGAGTTCTGTTCTGTCGACCCAGCAGACCCTTGAGGAAAGGATAGAGGTGAACTATCACCCAGAAGGCAAAGAAAAGCTTACCAAACAGAGGCCCCCATGACTCGTACCCATTATTAATTGCATTTGAGACACCAGCAACCACTCCTATCAGGTTTATGATCAGCAATGTTGTTGGTGGAATGAGTAATGTGGTCCACTTGAATATATACAGCTCCGAAAAATCTTCATCATCCCCTGCTTTTGATGTCACAGTGAAGTTTGTATCAACACCGGCTAGAACCTTTAAGAGACCCTGGAAAACAGCAAATAGATGTGCTGATACCCCTCCAATCACCCAAAATTGCTCATTTCTCCACCAATCGTCAATCCCAACTCCACTCCATCTCATTTCCAGTATACTTGTTGCAAAAATACAAATGAAAAGTGACAAAAACCACAAGCTGGCAACGTTACTGAGCTGTAATGTGGGAAAAAAAATAGAAAGAAATAAATTTAGATATGTACGCGTCATTTTACATTTTAAGCAGCATTTGAAATAATCCTCTCCATGATCAATCATATACTATATAAACAACATACCTCCGGAGTGATAAATTTCCCAGTCAGCAAACACACAGCAGGAAGAGTACAATATGCCAGCAGAGGAATAGACGTCAATGGATACACTGTAGCATTTATGTAAGACAAACGCTCTAGCCACTTCAAACCTCCTCCATACCCATACCAAAGAGGACAATGCCTGCTTAAAAATATTTCAACGGATCCAAGAGCCCATCGAAGGACCTGGTGTAGACGATCAGAAAGATTGATGGGTGCAGAACCTTTAAATGCAGGCCTATCAGGAATGCAGTATATTGATCGCCAACCATGGCAGTGCATTTTGAAACCTGTTAATATATCCTCTGTGACCGAACCATAAATCCATCCAACCTGGAGAATTGATAGAAATTTTATGTTGGGCCAAATTAAACAATAGTAATCACTGTACAAGGTGAAAGATCTAATGCAAATTTAAACATTTTTTTTACCTCTTTTCCCCATTCCGTTTTATCTTCATAGCCACAGCTAATAACATGGATGGCTTCTTTAAGCAAAGATGCAGGGCTGGCACTTTTCAGTGTACCACCATCCTCTAGCAGTGTTGATGCTACAAAGACAGGAGATTCTCCGAACTTCTTTTCCAATTTATTTTCAGGCATTACCGCCACATTTTCATCTTCAATTCCTGCATTCAACTCTTTAAAGTTAACAGAAAAGATAATCAAGCCAGTTGGAATGTTAATAAGGAAAGCTTCATGTAGAAAAGAAGCAAACATAAATCCACCTACAAAGTTAGATAGGTGCATTGATAACTCAGCATGAATATCAAACTTTCCCTTATAGAAGGCACATAATCAAATTTGGTCATAGAGATGTGGTTCTCATGTGTATAACTTGCACTAAAATATCCAAGCAAAGGTGGCTTGATATTTCATGAGCAAGGTTGATTCTAGAGCGCAAAATAAGGATAATTCAGATAAGTACCTTGTTATTACTAAAAGTCTGAATTATCCTTATTTTGCACTCTAAAACCAACCTTGCTGATGAAATATCATGCAATCTTAATAGAATCAGCAATGAAAATAGTTTCATATTCATGGTCAAGCTTGGGTTGCACAAGAACCCAGACAAAATACTTTCTTTTATTGGTGCAAACTAAAAGTCTGTATAGCTTTGCCATTAAAGTTCTTACTAAGAAAGCACCTATCAAATGTTGCAATTAAAAGCAACTAATAATTGTTCCAAGTTGTATTAGTGATGTCTTGTCAAAACATCTCAAAAGGAGGTTTTAATTGCATTTTTGTAAAAAAAAAAGCATCTAAAAGGGTAAATCTGCAAAAAGTAGTTTGAAATGGAATGCCAAATGGAACACGAAATGGTAATTGTGGATGATACAAGCATTGTGAAGTGTACAGGGAATTGATGAGAAAATGATCATCATTTCCAGTCAGTAGTGTTACCTTCGATGCCCTCTTCAATACCCTCCAAAGCGCTCACAGGTTTAGATGCCATCAAAGTCTTCTTCTTCAACTTAGATTTAGGTTTGTTAGTCTTCTTCTTCTTTCTCCTTCCTGAACAACAACATCCGCAGCACCACTTAGGCAAGCAATTGCATGTCCTACTTGGTGGTTTCTTTGCTTCTGGAGCATCATAACCATAGAGTGCCTGCCTTCTGAAGACACATCCAGTACCAACATATATAGGTCCTTGAATGCCATCCAAACCTTTCATGTTGATCTGTAATGCAATTATGAATTAGATTACTTACAGAACATGAAAAACTTGCAGCAGAAAAGTCCAATACAAGCAAGTACTGATAAACTAATGCTTACATCAAAAAACACAATATTCCGGTTGGCATATCGATCGTGCCTGTCAATGCCATCAAACCTTTGCGGGAACTGGACATAGCACACTCTCTTCCCAAGCGAAGGATCCATCATGAAACACATTGCTTCTCTAATAGCCTTACTGTTATTGAAGTAGTGATCACAATCCAAATTCAACAAGTAAGGAGCATTTGTGAGCACGGCAGAGACCCTGACCTGTTTGACGGATAGACAAATTTTAAATAAAAATCATATCCCTGTCAAAAATGAAGGTAAAGAATCTAAAATCTTTTTCCTTTCTTTGACAACTCACCAAAGCATTCATTGCTCCAGCCTTTTTGTGGTGGTTAAATCCAGGTCTCTTTTCTCTGGAAACATACACCAGACGTGGTAATTCATTTCCATCTGTGTCAAGCCCTCCACTTTGGCCAAGAAAAACCTTTTAAAGGATTGAGAACACTTGTTATTACATAACAGAACTCTAACAAAACCACATTAATGAAATCAATATTTACATACCTGAATCATCCCAGGATGATCACGGACATTATTCCCTGGCCATGGAGTTCCATCCTGCATTGTCCACCCTTCTTCTGGGACCTTTTGCGCCTTGGCAACCAATGCATTGACTCGTACTTTAAACTCTTCATACTCTCTCTGCAATTCCAGTAAGTAATTGGTTACCAATACTGGCCAACAAAGACACACACAGAAGGAGGGGGGAGGATAAATCTTGATGATAGAAACCTCAGCACCTTCATTGCTCTCCGTTCCTTCACAAATGATGCCTGCACCTTATCTTTGAGATAATCAATCTTTTGAGCAAAATAGAACTCTGGTGCCCTTGGTTCAATGTTAAACTTCTTACAGAAAGGGACCCACTTCTTTGCAAATTCAGATGTTTCTGATAGTGCCTCAAATGTCAGCATAGCAGCACCATCATCAGAAACATAACATGAGACCTTGTCGACAGGGTAGTCTACTGCAAGAATGGACAGAACTGTGTTTGCAGTCACCAGTGGGGGTTCTTTTAATGGATCGACTGTACTTACGAATATATCAATTGGAGAGAGTTGAGAAGGCTGGCCTTCCTTCTCATATCTAAAAAACAAACAAACAAAAAATTTTGGGTCATACATTAATTCAACATCTTGAAATACAACAGGAATACCAGCACATGACATTATTATTTACCTGAGGGATAATCGATCCAAATAAGTTTCTCTGTCAATAGGAAGCCACTTTGGGAATTGATCAAGGATCCATGAAAGAGCAAACCAAATTTCACAAATCACTGATATGAGCCACAATGCATATGCATCATTCACAGGATGAGTGACTCGATAATGGAAGAAGAATCCAAGAATTACAAGTCGAATAATGATGATCATTCGATAAGGATTGATTTGGCTGGAAGGAATAGGCAATTTTCGTGATAGTGGTTGTCTGGCCTCATCCATTCTGATCCGTGAGCAACAAATTTCAATTCCAAAATCAGCAACATTATGATATCTAAATTTTAATCAGATAGGAATCAAAGAAAGGAATAAAGAAAAAACAGAAACAAAGGAAGAAACCAGGAGCCGTTGTAACTTATACTCCAAAGAGAGCACTTGTTACTAGCAAGAAGATTGATTAAAAAGCACATATGTCTGATAGTGAAGTATCTGGTAACGAGCATCATTTTGACATGAAAATTCACACTAAAAACCATATAATTCACAAAAGTCCATTGCGAGCATATTTGCAATGGAAAGGACTTCATAATTCAATAAAGAATCAGTAAGGTGGGGATAACGAAGAGCAATTATAATCATTGAAGTATCTCAATGGGACTCCTTTTTATACTTGTGCAACGAAAATGAGTAAGATAGAAGTTGCAATTAAGTCCATTATAATTAAGCTAAGATTTAAAAGGGGGGCTTACAGTGGCAGATCAGGTGCATCACCATCATAGTCCCAGTCTTTGCTGCCATTTTCATTGTTCATCATCTGTAGTTTTTCTTGTTTTTTCTTCCAACTCTCCATCCTCTCCTTCCAGGCAATACTTCCATATCCATAAGCAGCCAAGTCCTTGGAAGGATCCATGGATCTGGGTGGCACTGCAAAATGGGAACAGAGATAGTATGCTGTAGCAGAGAAGCAACAGAAGTAAAAAAAAAAAAAAAAAAGGTTCCAACTGATTGAACGATTGGTAAGAGAAGTAAGCAAAACATTACCAGGTAAGGCAGGATCTGAAAAAGGAAGAGGGTGGATTCTTTTGCCACCGCCACCTCCTCCGCCATTAGACATGCATGAAGGGACCAGAGCATGTTGCTCTGGAGGAATGTCATCAACCTGTACCGACATCCAGCAATTGTGGTGCAGCAAAGTTAAACAAATAAATAAAAACGTACATTTAGTGTATCGAAAAGCATAGATAGGTAGAATGGAGAGAGTAGACGGAGGGAAAAGGGTGGTACCGTTTGACCATCGGTAAGTAGAGGAAGTTGGGGCAGAGGATGCAGATACAGATCAGAATTATCAGAAGCAAGGCCATAGTGAAGCATAGCCTCTGGGATGGAAGGATGATGCATATCCCTTCTACTCCTTGCTGCGTCAAAATTGAACTCATTTTCCAAGTCATCGATGTCGTCTTCCTCTTCATCTCCCGCGACTCTGGCACAGCCTGCTCCAATTCGATTCAATTCATTTGATATTTAAGAAATGTTGTGGTTTGAATTAGAACATATAAAAGAAAAAGAAGGTTTTTACCCTTGAGACGCTTGAATCTGGTCTTGCACTGAGGGCAGACTTGAGTTCCTTCATTGCGCTCATACTCATAGCAAGTTCTGCAAATTGGAAAAGCGCACTCATTGCAGGCTACGAACAGCTCTCCATCCACAGTTAGCCCCACATCATCTTTGCATATGTGGCATATTTGGCCGCTTAACTGCTGTAACGGTTTCGGCTGCAAGAAAACAAAGTCGATTTTTTAAAAAGCAGAACAAAGTGTAATTCTGAATCCAGAGGAAGAAAGATAGTAGAAAAAGAAAGCTTACGGCAGATTCACCATCGCGACGGATGACAACGAGCTCATTCCTGTTGTGAGAGCCGGCAACCAAGCCTGCACTCGCTTCCATCAGCCTCTCTCACAATGTATTAATAGAAAAAACTGCAAATTTCAAGTCAAGACCTATGAAAAGAAAGCCCAGCGGAGATCTATTGCGTTTATTTTGCTAAAAGAGAAAAGCAACAGAGGTCAGCCTACTACTACTACTCCTCATCTGCTTTGACTGCTCTGAGTATGTCAGCAGAGGCTTTGCTTTTGAGATTTTGTTTTCCCCCTTTTCCTCTTCTATCTTTATCATTCGTTGCTTCACTTCCCGAACAAAATATCAAACAATTAAAAGCAGGAGAGCTGAGTTCAGTGAAAGAAGATGAAAGAAGCTATGAAGCAAAGAGGAAAACAAAAAAGAAATTTATTTTCTTGTTCGACTGCTACAAACACTCTCTAGGTCCGAGTTGGTACTGCCACTCTTTTGTTTGTTTTTTATTTTAAACATTTTTTTTTTCTTGTGATCAGTTATTTTCTTATCAACATCTCCGCCGACACTACTGATCGCTAGAGAAGGACGGCTTGTTATTTTTGTTTATGAATATTAACAATGATTAGTTATGTTAGCAGTGAGATTAAAACACATAAATTAATGTATAACAACCTGTTAGAAGAATCAACCGATTTTAACAATGCTCTCTCTAACACCATCCTATTTGTATAAATTTATTTATAAGCATCAGAAACAAACTTAATTTAAGATAAATAAAAAAACTCTTTACTGAGAATTTTAATTAATTAAGCATAACATTTTTTTTAATTTAATAATAATAATAAAATTAAATTAATATTGAAGGAACTATTTTAAAATAATTTTTGAATTTCGACGGCGCGTTAACTGTATCTCTTTTCTCAGTCTCCACCTGAGAATATAAAAAAAGACCCCTACGGCTGAGGCACATACAATACAATACATTTGATAAAATTCGAAAAAGAAATAATAAAAAAAAAAGATTTACTAGGATGTCAAGTTAAGGAGTTCATGTCATGATGGAAAGAAATCCATTAATGATAATGAAATTGTTGGAAGAGAAATTTAACATTTCTTATTTTCTTTCAGTTTAGATAATTCTTGAATTTATGAGAAGTATTTTTTTTCTAATACCCACCAAGTCCAAGAAATTGTCAGTTCAAATTAAAATAATAAAATAAAATAAATTGATACTCACAGGTAAGTTCATATCTTTGAATTTTATTTTATTTTTTTAATATACAGATTTAAATTTAATGTAAAATTCATTTGTCTAGTGCTTCAATGGAAATGGTGAATCTCAACATCAGTAGCATGAACCTATTATTGATCAGTATATAATAAATTCTTTAGTTTCAAATTCTTGTTCTCTTGTAAAAAATGCAGTCTATTATAAATTCTTTAGTTTCAAATTCTTGTTCTCTTGTATTTTGAACCTGTGTTCATAACTATGAAAATCCAGTAGTTTAAGAATGCAAGAACAGAGAAGGAGTGAGGGAGAATAGAGGAAGAAGGAAATACAGAATCGAGGAAGAAGAAGAATAAGAGAGAGAGAGAGAGATAGAGAGAGAGAGAGAGAGAGAGTAATAGAAAGAGGGAGAGAGAGAAGATTTAGGAGATAGAAACTGAATATTCATTTGCATAAGAATTTTGTTATAATATTTTCTATTTATATCACTAATGCTATCTAATAACTACCCAAGGTTGTTACATTACTCTCCCCATGAACAACTTCCTTGTCCTCAAGGAAGAGAAATGAAACGACTTCAACAGAGATTGTATGTGGCACTGAACTCAACATAGATCTCCTTTGTCAGTTTTTTGTTATTCGATATTAATAGCAAGACTCCTAACAACAGTATATTCTAGCCAGTGCATTTGAACAAACACCTGCACATTATATGCAATTCCATAGCAAGTCACAGGACTAATGTTCTCCGCCCTACTTCCTGCATACTCGTGAACCAAGACCACTGAAGATGTTTGATGATGTAATCATCAGTGATTTTTTCACCAGTAACAAACATACCATCACTAAAAAATGCAGTCTGCATTCGCTTATAATCATATACAATAGCTCGGTTAATTGATTTATTTACTGCTACAAGATGCTGCCCAATAACTCTGGCCTCGTAATCAAAGTAAATTCAGGGAGCGATAACGATTGCGATATGGCAGACCAAAACCAGTGATTGGATGTTATAATCCTTTCTCTGTTGTATAGGAAATAAATCTCCGGACCTCACAAACTCGGAAACACTATCTTTGGCTGATTTTGCAATTTCTTTGATTAAACACGCAACAATTGGTGCCTCGTGCTATTTCAAAATAGCAGCTGCTTTAGGATATAGCTTTGCTCTTGGCCAAAGGAAAGTTCCAGCCCAATATTTTTGTGCACTTTTTGCTAATTCCATCACTTTGTTGACCCCTTCTTGGCTGCAAGCCTGAATCTTGTATTGAGTTTTTCTTGTAGTGGGATTAATAATAGCAACAGTTTTTCAGAGGAACACCTTTTTCCATTCTCCATCGAAGTAATATTTATACACATGATCTCCATCCAAAATCTCAAAAAAAAAAATCCAGAATTGCCCAAACAATCATTTACACATTCAGAATTGCTAGGCATTTTGACAAATAGCTTAGAGGCATGAAGTTTTTTGGACAGAAAATTTACTTTCTTTCGCTGCCTTCTCCAAATTTTAACTTGCTAAAACCAGAGTCTTCAATCTCCAATTCAACATTCACACAATACAAAAACAGCTCAACATTCAATTGTACACTATCTTCCTCACAAAAAAAATCCTCCACAGTGGTGCCATTAATTTTAGGAAGAAAAATTTTGCAATAATCACAATGAATTGAGGATTTCATATTAATTTTCTCGTTGTCATTTGCACCGTCCATCACAAAAAATTCAGCGATCACAGTATTCATGTTTGGAGAAAAAAATACCTCTTTTGTCACCTGAATTGTTGAATCCAACAAGGGAATCAATTCTTTCTCTTTTTTCATAAGCTGCGTTGAATCCTTCAATTGAAGCAGTTGTATCTCTCTCTTTCAATAATTTGTAGTGGGAACAGGCTCCTCGAAACAAACAGATCATACGACATCGAAAATACCGCAAACAAATCTTTGTGATTGACTAAGCCTAATTTTTTATTTCTCAAATGTAAATTGCAAGTGTCCAAGGCTTTCTATTCTATTAATTAACTAGTGGTAATAAAAAATATGTGTGGGCCCACCCTACAATCTGTCGAAACTCAAAACCTGAAAAAGCAAAGTCTAAGAGTCGGTAGCACAAATGTAATAGAATTTTTATGTTACGTGGTATAGTGTATAGTATAAGAGCATAAGCATTAGGTTTGCAATCCCAATCCAGCTAGAACTTAAGTAGTCGGTAGAAAGAGGACAAGCAGCCGGTTGGTATCAGGTCGAGATAACCGGGACCACCCTCCAATCCAATCCAATCAATATCATTTTTCTTTCTTGTTTTATTATCCATTAGTTTAGGATTGCGTACAGCTTTTAATTAATTAAACCATGTATAAATAATAACGATTTAGTTGGCATATCACTTCATTTGCATTTTCTTATCAAGTCGCAGCTTCTCCGCTAGTCATAGCCCTTTCAAAAATAAACATACATATAACACAAAACGATGCCGTGCTATAGCTGCCGGTTGTGGTTTTTCAATGTCCCATGCATAGGCCTATGCTTATTTTAAGGCAGTGCTTATAATCCAATTCAACATTTAAAATTAAAAATTTTTATATTTAATTATTAATATAATAAGTAATTATTTTTTAAAAAATCATATTACAAATTAGTGAATAAACCTAGATGTTCGGACTGTAGATTATTATTTTTTCTTTTACTTATGTACTAAATTTACCTCTGATAATTGAATTTAGATCAATGATAAGAATAATAAACTTTATTACTAATTAGAATAATCCTTGAGATTATTGACTATAGTGGTAATGTATTATAATAGTAATATTCTTCTTATTATTATATGAGGAGTTGCTACTTGGTGACTTGTTTGATAATAGGATTGGCTTAAGTTTGGACTGGATCTAATTGGGCCTAAATATTTTCGGCATTAACTAGAATTTTACACAGCCCAAAAAAAACTAGAGGTCTGATATCTTGGCTAGGCTCTGCCCGGTAATCCAAACATATATGGATCACTTTATCAAACTGGGCTCAGAGGCAAACCCCTCACTCGATTTCGGTTTGATTTAAGATCGGGACGCTCTTGTTTCCTGACCCATTTACAAGTTTATTTGGAAGTTGAAAATAATTAATCATGAATTCGATTTTATTTTAGGAGATAAAGTTTAAAGCAGTTTTTAGTGTATAGTTTTAGAGCTGTTTGAGTGTGGGGCCGATAATCTAAATTTATAAAAAATATATATATATATTATTATTTACATAAATCAGACTTTTAAAAATTTTGATATTTAAATCTTGCATATATCAAAGATTGTATAAATTATATATATTCTACTTATTTTCATATAGAATGTGAATGATTTAAACAATAGCCAATAAGATTTTTCAATCGGATCCTATTATGTTGAGTTGAAGCTATAATAATTATATTTGTTATAATTGTAATTTTGAGTTATAATTGTTATGTCTACCTTCAAACAAATATATCTCAAATTATTTTTGTACTGTGAAAATATATCTTTACCTTATACATCAATTTAATTTATTTTCGAAAGTAATTTTAAATTTTTCTTTTATATAATATGATTCTTATATTTATTTATATATATATATATATATATACCTACTTGGTTTATATAAGATTTAATCTAATAGTATTGTCAAATGCCAAGTTTATGAATGGTAAAATGTTTTTTTTTTTTTTTTAAATCTTAAACGATCTTAAAATACTTATTTATTTATTTTTTGTATATATAATTCACTTTAATTTACAAACTTTCCAATTTTATTCAGTAGTATTTTTTATTTTTTTTATAGTTCACTTAGGTTTAAAATTTTTTAAATTTAACTCAGTTTGATCCATAAGCAAATTTTATTTTTTCTCATAATCTTATGGGCACCACATTTTGAAAAAACAATAAAAATTATTATTATATTTAAAAATTAAGGTTGAATTATGATTATTATAAAAAATTATTTTTCCTCTCTATGCAATATTTATAGTCTTTTTTTTTTTTTTTGTTAAATTAGATAGTTATTTTTTATGATTTTCAAATATGTATAATAATTTTTCTCCTTTCTCAAATATTGAATAATAATTTAATTATAATTTTTTTTTATATATAATAGCAATTCTTCTTGCTTCTCCAATTTCTCTTAGAATTTGATTTTTTTTTTTTTTTTTTTTTTTTGAGTTTGTGAGCTTAACTGAAAAAAAATAATAAAAATAAAAGGCCCAATAGAATTAATTTAAAAAATTGTGTATTTAAGTGAACCATAAAAAAAAAAAGCTCAATAAAAATTTTCACAATAAGTCAATAATTTAGAATTTTTTTTAGTATCTTTTCCCTTATAAATATAGCAAACTCTTAAGATCATCCTGAATAAAATTATGGGCATTCTCCAATATATATATATATATATATATATATATATATATATATATTATGAGAATCATTCTTATTTTTCTAATATTTGTTTCTATTTAGGTTTATAAAATTTACTGATATTATACAGTAATGTGTTGATTTACGTGTTTAGCATTTATATTTATTTATATCTGCTATCATCCCATCACAATTGTAAAATGTTTATAGTTTTTAATATTTACTTCTAATTAAGATATAGATATCTTTTTATTTTATTTTTTTAATATTTAGGGAGGTGACTAGAATTTGAATGTAGTGGAGGTAGCAAACTAGTCAAGTCGAACGGGTTAAATTTGGTTTGTTTCGGATTTGAATTCGGATCAATTTGATTTTTTTAGATGGGTCATTTTTAGTTGTGGGCAAGTCAGGTTATATGTCAAATTGACTCAACGAAAAATTTCAGATCAAATTTAAATTAATTTGCGGATTATGGATCGAGTCGAATTGAGGCACTAAAAAAATATTTTTAAAAAATATTTATTTTCATTTTAAAATTTTTTATATGTAATTTTAAAAAATTAAAAAAAACTAATCAAATATATAATTATAATTATTAAATATATGCAATTTTTATAATATTATTTGATATGCTTATTAATTTATAAATATAAATAAAATTACCAAAATAATAAATTATTAATAATATCTTAAAAATTTCATGTTTTATTTATTGTATATTTAAATAGTTATTTAGTTAGTAATTTTTACAATTAAATTTATTTTTTATATTAAGAAATAACAACTTATCATTTAGTAAATTAATAATTATTATTTAATAATTAATAAAAAATAATTATTAATTTTTATTAGTTAACTTATTATTACTTATTACTTAACATACTTGTAATTAGTTATTATTTACCAGTAATATTAATAGTTAATATTTAATAGTTATTACTAATTAATTATTTACTACTTATTAATAAACAGTTGTGATTTCTCAATAATAATTAATTATTTATCATTAAACACTTATAATATAATTTTGAAATTTATAAAATATACATAAAGATTATATACTTTCTATTAATTATAAAAAATATAGAAAATTTATAAATAATAATTAATAATGTAATAAATAAATTTTTAATAAGGTAATTAGTAATATTGTTTTTAAGAATATATGAAATTTTATTTGAATTACATATATAAAAATTAATATAGAATTTAATTGTAATATTTTAGGTAATTGAGTAATAAAAATTATAAAAAATTAAAAAGTATATATAAATTATATTAAATTTAATAAATATTTAAGTTTAAATATAAAATTATCAAATCAAACTTTCATTTTATTTTATTTTTTAAATCAAAATCAAATCAAATAATTATAAAATAATTAATTTTTATTTAATTTAATTTAATTTAAAATTAATTTAATAACCTTGACCATGTTTATTTTTACAATCTTATTTTGTAATGAAAAAGAAAACAAAATTTTATTTTGGGCACACGGTAAAAGAAGAAAAAAAAAAAAAAGGTATATTGTAATTTTATTAACTTTGTAGTAAAATTATGTAAAATGTAAATTATTGAAGGAGCTTGATGAGGTAATATCCGTGATTTTCAACCTTTTTGCGTTTATGAGGTAGAGCCGCCTGTTGGCCTCCGCTTCCCTTACAGTGAACTCCGTCGCATGCATCAGTCGCTTCCAGGTAAATTGGAGCATAATCAATTTAATTTCATTGCTTCTCTCTTTATTTATTTATCCCTTAATTTTCAAGAACTCCGTTGATTGTTGTAGCTGAATATCCCGTTATTCAACAATAAAGTACAAATTTTCCTTCCTTATTTTTTACTTTAGATCCATATAGTGGAGATGAATATAGCGGCAAACACGTAACTCTTAATTTTTTTATTTTTATTTTATAAGTGGTTTGCTGATCATCCATCTGTTTCTATATATGCTTCTTCATAAATGGATAAATTTGTTCGTTTTCTTAATAGTTGTTGGCTTGCCAACACATTAACATATTTCTGAAAATCGTTTCAATTTATAGAAAATTAAAATTAAGCAGATAGAGTTTTTTCGATTATAATGCAAAGAGACATTACGCTGGTAGTAATAATTTAACAATTGATATTGTCGAAACCTTTATGGGTCACGCCTTGATGGAATTTATGTCTCTTCTGATCTGGGTTAGGTTGCTTTTCCGAGAAGCGCTTATCATCATCACATGGTTTCTTCATCAATCCTTGTTCGAGAATGTAATGACTCTTTCTTCTCTCGGAAGAGGTTGAGAGTTTCAGATTTTGAGCATGAGGAACTAGATTTGCATATTTCTATTGGCAACTATGATGACGGTATCACATCAATCCAATCAAACACCAGAGAATGCTCATCTCATGGGTAATCAATAGTTGCCTGATTTCCTCTTATTCTTTCCCATTTTTTTGAATTTTCAATTTTTGGAATTGTTATCATCAACTAATGCTATGTCAGGCGTTTTAATGCAAATCATGCTTCTTTGATCTGTGGCAGTTTGGATGAAAAGATTTGTTCTAATTCTGTGTTGGAGACAAGTTGCCAATTGAATGGCAATAGTGGTGACATCCCAGAGTCGAGTAACGCTGGAGGGACATGGACATCCTTCCAGGACAAGAATTACTCTGACTATGTGCCGCCTGCCTTTGTGAGTGGATGGATGTATATCAATGAAAATGGACAAATGTGTGGTCCTTATATCCAGCAACAGTTATATGAGGGTTTGTCTACAGGTTTCCTGCCTGAGGATCTTCCTGTGTATCCTGTTGTAAATGGGACATTAATCAATCCTGTACCTTTGAAGTACTTCAAGCAGTTTCCTGACCATGCTGCCACTGGTTTTGTACATCTTGGCATGGGTATCTCAGGTGCATCCACACCTATAAATTGTCTTGCCTCTTTCAATATGGATTCGGCTGCACATAGGACGGATGGCCTTGTTCCACATGTTGCTCAAGTTTCTCCTTGTCCAGATACACAGTTGGCATCCCATTCACATGTGCATAACTATTCTTATGGCTCCAATCAGCCAATCTCAAATTCTGATGCAGCTAACTACAATACACCATTCCAACTGCTGGTATTTACTCTTTCCTTTGTTTACAATACTTATGGATCCAATAAATTAATCTCTGTCTCTCTCTCCTATGCATAGTTCCTCTCTAGGTTGTGCATCTATCGATGGTTTTTCATTTCTATTATGTTGCTTTCAGTCTGGGGAAGATTCTTGTTGGATGTTTGCGGACAATGAAGGAAGGAAACATGGACCACATTCTCTTCTGGAACTTTATTATTGGCATCACTGTGGATATCTTGGGGATTCATTGATGGTAAAATCATTTATATTGTCGAATCATTAATTCTCACTATAATATTTATTGCTTCTAACTATTTTGTTGTCCCTCACTCTGGCTTTGCTATATCTTGTTTGGCAGATATATCATATTGAAAATAAGTTTCGACCACTCCCACTTATATCTGTAATGAATGAATGGAGAACAGATAAACCTGAATTTGTCTTTGCATCTGATGCTAAAACTGAGCCTGGCTTGCTACACAGCTTCATATCTGAAATTTCTGAAGAATTTGCTTCTCAACTGCATTCTGGAATAATGAAAGCAGCTCGTAGAGTTGCATTAGATGAGATAATCAGCAATGTCATCTCAGAGTTCTTTAATACAAAAAAAGCATATAAAAATCTTAAGCTCAATTCTCAAATTGCCAAAACATGCTCTACAGATGAAAGAATGGTAATATTGTACAATTTCATGAAATCATGAATATTTAATTAAAGCAGTAATTCTCTTGGTTTAATGTATTCATTTTGTTTTGTTTTGACAGTCTGAAGTTCCTGGTGAGAGAAGGAATCATACTGCTCCTGAGAGTGAAGCCGCAACCTGCAACCATAGCTCTAATCAGGCACAAGTTGATCAGATGTCTGCGCAATTCCACACCAGCAAAAAATCTGTTGGAAGCGTTCATAACTTCTGGGGTTCTTATGCTGTTGTTTGTAAAATTCTTTTTGATTATTGTATGGAAGTCATGTGGAATGCTGTCTTTTATGATGTCATAGCAGAGTATTCTACTTCCTGGAGAAAGATAAAACTTTGGTTTGCTCATCAGAAGATTAGAATTCCTGCTAGAGTCAAGGATTATGGCAAGAAGAATGAAAAATTACCCAGTGAACTTGTACGTACTGACTTTTCTAGAGGTCCTTTAAGTATTGTTAATATTTCTCTTGCTGCTGTTGGTACTTATATCACTAATATGTTCAGTTATGATACCTGAAGTGATCTTTCAATGTCTTTACAGTTGCTTTCCGGGCTGGAGTCTTCTGCTTGTGATATGGATTGTCCTCCTGGTTTTGATTCTGTGATGGTTGAAAAGGATAATCATGAGCAATCACCTAGAATTGCTTCATTTTTGCCTGCGGGAGAGAAGTTGTCCAAAGTGGACAGCCTATCATGCAAGGGTTGTACATACAATGGCATAAAATACATCTTAGAATGTGTGGAAAATGAGCTACACATGTCCACAAAGGTGTCTTTGGTCGAATATGTCGAAGTGCTTGTTAAAGAGGAAATCATGAAAGTAGTTAAATTCTCGGACGATGACAAATTAATTGAAGTAAGTGTAGGGAGATACTCATCTCTATCTCTAGATCTTTATTCCATTGCCCCACTGCCCTTTTTCCTCTGGTGTTTATGTGAAGAGAACTGGCTTGTTGCCGTCATTGCATCAAAGCTTTATCTGCAACTATATTTGTGCTTATCTTTCCTTATTGCTGCAGGAGACTGTTGAATCTTCCATTCAATGTTGTCAGACAACTGAATACAGTTCTTCAGAATTGCATGGTCAATTGCAGATTCACCCCAATAAAATGACTGTTGAGACATCCAATGATTCTCCAAGTTCATTGCAAACTGGAAAACCTTTCAGTTACTTTGCATCTGAGAATCTTTTATCGAATTTTGTGGCAAGTGCTTTCGAAAAATCATTAGCATATATTGATGATATAATGGATGACCAAAATATTGATGAGCCACCACTACCTGGGTTTGAAGAGAATGCTAGAACTCTTGTCCCATCTCCTATTTGTAGATTCCAACCTTCAAGGTCAGAGGAATCTATTCCCAAGATTAGAGAATATGTTGCCATGGCAATGTGTAGGCAGAAGTTGCATGATGATGTACTAAGGGAGTGGAAATCATTGTTTATTGATGGTATCCTTCATCAGTTTCTTGGATTGCATAGTGCTTCAAAAGGACACTTTGAGCTTGACTCTGTTGTGGTATGAACATGTTACTTTTAACTTTTTCTTTCCTCCTTTTTAAGGTCTACAACTTCATCTCTTTAGATCTAATTTTCTTTTTCTTCTTATGTGTTCTATGTTGTGATATAGTTTTGAAGCATCCAAATCCTTTTGGTTAAAATATTTCTTTTGATTTTATAGGAAGGGAAATTTAATGTAAGAAAAGAACATGATGGTACTACTCTTAATTCACTAGACAAAGTTAAGGATGGATCAAGGAAATTTAATAGTTCAGACTCAACGGTCACGTCTTTGGTTACTGGTAAATACACGTATTACCGCAAGAAAAAGTTGGTGCAGAAGAAATTTGGTTTATCTTCTCAGTCTATTACCCCAGTTAACGTTGGGTTACAGCGTGAGCCTGTGGAGAAGTCAAGAAAGCAGCACATTGTTAGAGCTGGTGTTGACAATGTTGATGTTAAGCCTGTTGTTGCAGCTCCCAAGAAGAAGCAAATAACCAAAGGCCAGGCTGAATTATCTTCTCAATCTAGGCCTTTAAAAACTGTTGTTAAAAGCACTTTACCTAGTGATCAATCATTTTTCAAAAATACTAGTCACGAAGAAGCAATGAAGATTAAGCATGCAGTTCCTAGACCTAGTATGTCATTTTGTTGAAATCATTTTTGTAGATGAAAAATATTTATTATTTCCATATTCTGATTTTAACTGTATTGACTTTATTATGCAGATATTAAGGTCAAAGAGCCTGCTGAAAAGCCAAATAAGAAGAGTGTTTCAAACTTGGGTAAGGATCATGCTAATCTTAAGAAGGTTGTTGATAACCATGGCCATGATAGTGGAATTGAGAAAGCACTAGCACATGATTATTCCAAAAAGAGCCCAAGTGGTGAGCAACTTCATGAGGCTCTAATAATTATGCTCACATCACTTCTGTAACAAGTTGATTCATGAGTTTGTGATTAATTCTTTCTTGTTCTTTGTCTCTTCTTTAAATAGTAAATAAGGTGTCAAAGTTGAAAAGGAAGCATTCAATGGGTGATGGGTCGATTTCACATCCTACAAAGATTCTGAAAGTAGCCAATAATGCTCCTAAGCAGTCAGCATCTAGACAGGTTACAGTGCGGAAGACAAAGTCTGGTAAATCCAGGACATCAAATCCCTGCCCTAAATCTGATGGATGTGCACGGTCTTCAATTAATGGCTGGGAATGGCACACATGGTCGCTTAATGCCAGTCCTATTGAAAGAACGCGTGTTAGGGGTATTCACTGTGTTAATGCCAACTATTCAGGTTCTGAGGCTTATACTTCTCATTTGACGAATGGGAAGGTTCTTTCTGCAAGAACAAACAGGGTGAAGATGCGCAATCTTCTTGCTGCAGCTGAAGGTGCTGACCTTTTGAAAGCCACACAGTTGAAGGTATTGGAAGTGGATCATCTTAGAATGACTTATATTTTCTTTGATTGCTATAATTATTTAATTTTTTTAATTAGGCAAGAAAAAAGCGCTTACATTTCCAACGAAGCAAGATTCATGACTGGGGTCTTGTTGCATTGGAGCCCATTGAGGCTGAGGACTTTGTAATTGAATATGTTGGTGAACTAATTCGTCCTCGTGTAAGTTTAACTGGATTTTTCAATAGTTCCAGTATATTACACAGTTCAAGCATATTTTCTTTATTCTTTTGTTTGCAGTATCTTATTTTTCATTTTCTCTTTCTAATTTTTGTTCAATTAGTTCTTTGCTCCCCCTCTCTTATTCTGGTTGAATTCTTTGTATTGCTGTTCTGATTTCTTGGGCTGACTTTGATTGTGTTTCTACTGCAGATATCTGATATACGTGAGCGTCTTTATGAAAAGATGGGAATTGGCAGCAGTTATCTTTTTAGACTCGATGATGGTTATGTGGTTAGTAATCCAATGTTATGTTATGCTTAGCCTTTAGATAGAATGATAATTTTATAATTCAACGTAACGTAACGGCCGTTATGTAACGGAAAATACTGTTATGCCTGTTAAAAAAACAACAAAAAAAAATTGTTTGAATAACGGCCATCAAGATTGTTACATAACAGTGTAACGGACCTGGATTTTCTTTTCTTCTATTTTCTTATCCTTTTTAATCCTTTCTTTTCTTTCCTTTTTCTTTCTTTTATTTTGGTAAAAAATGTATACATGTTGAGTTTTATTTATAGAGTATTATACTTATTAACTCTTAGATTTGGTGATTTCTGTCAAAATTTCTCATTTGCAATTTTTTGCCAAAAAATTGCGTAGCGATTGACCGTTACCGTTACGTTATGGCTGCAATGACCCCATTATCGTTACATGCGACTGCGACCGCGATTTAAATCTATGTTGTTGACTTTAATGTCCTAATTAATCAGATTGCAAAAGATTATGAACCCCTGCTCTCTAACCTGCCTGGAGCCATATACAGCTTAAATGCATCTTTTCTGGTTACAATTGTTGATGGTTAGATTGAAGAGCTCTTGGAAAGGCACACACTTCGTTTCTGTCTTTGATTTGTATTTGTTAGTAATGTTTATATAAATCGGCTGGTCACAGGTTTGAGTTGCACTATTTCCTTGATCTATGGATGTGGACTGTTATCTCTGTTGAGATGCTGACTGGAGATGAATGAACTTCATGTCATTGCATTGTGCAAAACTAGGTTTAAATTTATTTTAATGTCTATTTGGTGGTATTTTATGCTATGTAGTAAATGTCGTCTTATGCAAACAGAGAAAAATGATGTCTGTTGGGATTGGGGACTGTCTACAACTTCTTTGAGTGTTTTCATCCATGATGCTTGTTATATTCTTGTGGGGACAAGAAACTTACTGTTGCATGTCTCACTGCTTGGTGTAGGTTGATGCTACGAAACACGGTGGAATTGCAAGATTCATAAACCATTCTTGTGAGGTACTGGCACAAAGTTACCTTGCAATATCAATTTAAAATGGGATTATTTATCCTCTTATAATTTAAATTGATTGTTTTTTGTAGCCCAACTGCTACACAAAGGTCATAAATGTTGAAGGTCAGAAAAAAATCTTCATTTATTCTAAACGACATATAGCTGCTGGGGAAGAAATTACTTATAACTACAAATTTCCTTTGGAAGAGAAAAAGATACCATGCAACTGTGGTTCTAAGAAGTAAGATACCTGTGCATGTCTAACTTTGTGGTGTTATTTGTATCAGTATTGATTTTTTTTTTTTATATATATATACATTAATATTTTTTGAATACCTTTTGTTCAGGTGTCGTGGATCATTGAATTAGGAAATATTTTCAGTTGCAATTTTTGGTAAGTGCTGCAGTTAATTATTTCATTGACTAAACTTTGATCAAGCTTCTTTGTATTACCTTTTCATCTCATGGTAAATATTTTTTTTAGGTTATTCTTTAGAGTTTTATTACTCACTTTGTATATTTGCTTGTCAATAGATGACAGAGGTATGTGATTATTTTCCTCTTTCAAATTATAGTATATCATTTTCAGTTGTATTTTAGAGCTGTTAATTTTAGTTTTACTTATAGCTTTTTCAGTGTTGTTTATGTTTAATGGGTTGCTATGGATATATAAATGTGCAGTTATTTTTTCTACTTATTTTATGATAAATTCTATTCATGTATGCTATCTTCTGGTTGAATTTTTAGTGTGCAGAAATTTCTGTAGACATTTGCAATTGGCAGGTTGTCAAATTCTGTTAAAGCGAGATTGAGCTATAGCCCATTTGGCAGGCCTACCAGTTACATTCCAATATTTGAAAATTGTTAGGCTAATTAAACTTCCTTTCCCTTTCTTTTATGCATTTGTTGGAATTGGTGGGACTCAAAATGACAGATTCAACCTTGATAAGATTGTGTTCTGACCAATTGAACTCCTATTTGGGAGATTGAGCTAAGGTGTAATTCATGTCTATGATACATTATAAACACAATTCCAAGAAAGGAAAAAAGAATCCGTACATGAAATCTTTGTATAATTAACTAGTGAGATGCACACTATTGTATGAGCACTAGATAAAAAATACTAATATACTAAAATTCAGTAAATCAATATTCTTATGTTCAGTTTTCATTTTGAATATCTCGTTTATAAATGTCGGGCAACCAATTATTTAGTTATTTTTCAATTTTCCATTGTTATTATGCACATCCAATGTTAACATTTTGATGCTTTTATCCATGTCTTGCATGAGAAAGGTTCTAAAGCAGAACAGTGGAAGAAATGTAACATACCTTGCATTAAAATGTTTTAATGTGTAAATCTTGGGTTGGGTTTACCTACTAGTCTTTAATTTTCTGTTTTTTTTGTTATGGATTTTCCAAGTTAAGAAATGTGTTTTATAATGATCAAGCAATTCCTATTTGTTGTAGTTTGACATTTTTGGCGGAGTTGGATTTTCCACTCAACTTTAAAGAGCCCCTTTATAAGTTGCTGCTCGAAAGTTTTGAGGTGTTTGTGACAATATGAATGAGCTACAGACTGACCAGCAGAGTGCATTGGCTAGGTTTATCATCAATTGTATGTTTCTAGTCACCTAACTGTTTGAACAAAATTGGATATTCTCATCACTTATTGATCAATTTATGATTTTACTTAACATTTTTGTCTAGTAAACTAATTAAATATTGGATTTCACAATTTCCATATATTTGGGCACAAGCGTGAAGTTTATTGTTGAACTTCTTTTTCAATGTGACAAAATAATAATAATAAAACAAAAGTTGAATATTGCTTGTTTGTTTTAATGCCAAATTGCAAATTGCTTGTACCAATTGTTTCATGGAGACAAAAGTCTTGGGTTTCGACACTGTTGATTTTTGTGTGGGATTCATTATGGCTGAAAATATTATTGGTTTGGAAAAAAGAAAAAGGACATGCTTGTGGATGATGTTTCTTTCTCTCTCTCTCTCTCTCTTTCACACACACACACACATGTATGCTAATAAATGTTTGCTCTTGTATTTAATTTCTGCCACTTTGTTTACAATTTTCATGATAATGACAGTTCTTATTTGCAGTAATTAAGAGAGTCTAGTTTGTAATAACTTGGTGATGTAGCTGGACACTCTCGTTACTGTAATAGGAATTGGGATAAGTGGGAAAGAGAACCGATTGGGTGGATGTGGGACTTTGGGTGAGGGTGCCAGACTTGGGTGGAGTTTTTTATACATATATAACACTGTGGTTTTGTGCACAACTTGAATTGTAATCTTTGTTGGTGCATCAATGAACTTGGACTTTTTTGTATTATGCCTCCATGAAATCTCATGCCCATTCTGTATTTTTGCCTGTGGTGGGTTTTTAAGACTGTAAATAAGCCAAATTGGATATGAGCTACTTGGAACTTGGCTGAATAAGGGCCTTGCTTCAAACTTGCTTATTTACCTTTTAACGAGTGAAGCTCATTAATAAACAAGCAATGTTTAAGCTTTTGATGAAACACAACTCACTTGACATATAAGTAACTTATGTATAAACTCATTAAGGATTTGACTTCTAAATTAATTAATAAACATAAAAACACTTGAGATCCATTTAGAAAAATGGATATTTGCAACGAAGGAGGATTTGAATTTGCATTTCAGGTGAAAAATCATAAAAAATATCAATATGATGTCAAAGCCAAATGTTTAATATTTCAGACGACTATCTATCCAAATGGATTTTATTGAAATTTGTTTCCTAGAAAATCATAAAAATTGCGACTCTTTTCAGTTCTATGTATTTGTTCATGGTCTTTTTATCATATGTAATATGATAGTACTATAGAAACAAAGAAATGTCTTCTTTATACATAATATGGTAGTACTAGAAAAACAAAGAAATGTCTTCTTTTTGAATAAATTATGTTGAGAAAGCCATTAGTTTGATTTCAACTAGTTTAACAAACTAGCCAAATTTGAACAATGTTGAGTTGCATGACTTGACTCTGGTAAGCTTGTGTACTAAATTAGTTGGGATAAAATTTAAAGCTCATGTTATAAACAAAAAGAATCTAAGAAGGCCAAAGTTCAAATGGGTTCAGCTCCTTCAGCTTCTTTACATCCCTACAATATTTTTTTTACAATGAAGTGCACCATCAACTAATTACTCTTTTAAGTGTACTTTTCCTCTGTTCCTGTTGCAGATCATCTTGTTTAGCTGATAATTTAGCTTCTGATTAGTTGAGTCGCTCTTGGTTTGCCAATTTAACTAGCTAGTAAACTGGTAATCATGGCAATGATGATAGTGGTGATGATGACAATGGACCATCCCTTGCATTGTTGGTATTAATGCATTGCTGTTTTATTTCAGGTTATGAATGTTAGGGCATCAATAAAGGCTGGGTTGTGTGATTTTGGAGGTTTTTGCATTAAAATTTTTCAACGACCTGTGGAAAATGTACTTACCCTTGTGGATTCTTGTAGATCTCTCTGCTGCAGATGAGTTTCTCTTCTTAGAAACTCCAAATCTTAGAACTATCAATTTGTTTCGTGCTTACATGACATTTTTGGAATATCCCTTTGTTGTACAAACATGCATTACCTCATTTATTATATACAAATGAAATTTATATATAAGATGAATTTTAGAAATTATACCAATATTTTTTATGATTTTTTTTGGTTAGTGATGGAGTGCTTTGCCCTGCAACTGAACATGTTCTTGTATCTTGGAACTTGTTATGTAAAATGGGAGGAATTGAAGAAATATGGGGTATGTTGCTCTTTTATGCCAATATCTATACTTGAGTAAAGGAGAGATTCGGTCAAGTTGTTATGGCAACCTGTCAGACAATTTGGTAAAAACACTTTGGAAAGCCAGTGAACTTCATCCTGTGTTGTCATTTCAGTTGCCTTGATTAGCAGCCATATTGAATCATGACTTGTAAAATGAAGAAGCTCCTAACTTTTGCTTTGTTGTGATTACCAAGCCCAACAATCTTTATGTGAGTCATGGCCTTAGTCAGACAATAACTTGTTAAATGAAAATCTTACATTTAGATCATAATTGGCAATGCTTCAAACTAACAGGCTTGACGAGGAGTTTGCATGATTTGACGAGCAAAAATTTCTCTACTTGCGACAATAGAAGTGACAGCAATGAAAGAATAAAAATATAATAGTTACTGTGGTGTTAATTAAGCAAAAACCGATTTTCATTGTTAGATTTTAAGGGAAATGATAGGCATGTGGTTTAAAGCTTTTATGTGATGTATCAAAGACCAGTTCGCAGCAGCTGTCCGATGCTTTGTAAGTGGATTATAACGCTTGTCAGCAGCAATTTAATGGTGAACTTGTAATGAGTAATGTTTTTTGCAAATTTATATTTTATGTACAAGGCTGTGTGAATTTCTTTTTAATTGTGTTATTTTTTTTTTCTTTAAATATGTTTTGGTTGCAGGAGTTCCTAGTAGAAATCGGTATAACTGATGGGGTGGAGCCGTGGAGGTTTCTTAATAACTTCAGGTATGTTTCTGTTTCCTCTCCTTTCCTTGCGCAACTCCAAGTGCCTAACAGTTTTTTTTTTTTTTTGAGAGAGATAGTGGCTAACATTTTTGGCATTTTAAAATATAATTAATAAAAATAATTGGTCGTCTCATCCTAATGTACCACTAGTATATTTCAACAACCACGCAGGGTACTGTTAATGGAAGCACGGTGTAAAGTTTAAAAACTAATTCTGCCCCTCCCACTCATCCATACGTGTAAATAATTAACTAGTGAAATAAAAAAGAAAAAAAAGTTTAAAATATGGAATCTTTAATAGTTCATTAGGTTTTTGATAGTTATGGACTGTCATATATATACTATTAAGGCACGATAATATGGTGATTTGGGATAACCCAAAAAAATCCATTATTAACGACTACGGCAGTGTATTTGAAGTTGGAATCCTATTTCGTGCAAGCGGTGTGTAATTTTGAGGACTTAAAATTGACAAACATAATCGAGCCAACCATTCTGCTTGCTTGTCTCATTTAACCCATTCCTTGAACAAGTTAAGATGTACCAAGAGGCAGGGTGTTTGATCCTGAAATTGCTTTAGGTATCAAACTAAGGAGGTGTTAAGTTTCATGCCCATTTTCCTCGTAGCAAGTAACTCCGCCTGTCTTGCAAAATATATTGTGAATGCACAGCCGGTCCCAAGCCCGGATAAAGGAGGAGGGTTGTAACTTGTAATTAGTTAATCAAATTAATTTTTATAAAAATTAGAGGTATTTGAAATTTAAAATCTTTCCATATCATATGCTTAAGCGAATCCTACATTTTGAGCAATTCAACCATTAAATCAGGCAAGGGACTGACGATGTGGATTTGTTCTAGAGCAGTGCTGCTTGCAGCAAATGACACCGTGACATATCATTTATGGTTGATGCTACCTATTATCAAACAACTCCAACTGTTTTAAAATAGAGGATGAATATTGCCATCTTGAGTATTTGGCGTTTTCGTACAAGTTTTATATACTCGAGATGAGGATTTGACATGGTATACGATGCTTTACTTCAAGGATTTTTTTTTTTTAAATCTGAATTCAATTCTTTATCTTACAGGTTCCAATTTTTTTCCTCCATAATTTGCATCATTATCTTTAAAGGGTAATAAATTTGTCATTCCAGTTGATTATTTCTGCCGAGGAAAATTGAAATGATGTCTTTAGCTTTATTTTTTTTCATTAAAATTATTTTCTTGCAAAATATTATTATAGTGTTTGGGAAAATTAGAAAAAATGAGTAATGTTTAATTATAAATAATAAAAAAATACCAAGTCATTGCAAATTTAAATACTTCTAGACTTATTTATTGGAAGTAAATTTTAATTTTAAAATTAATAGAAAACAAATTATTTTATAAAGAAATACTTAAAATATTTATTTTACATGTTTCGCTAGTCGTTTCAAGTCTTTTATTTGTCTTATATAATGATACGAGGATGAGATGACAACATTCAAATGGTGATAAAACAGCGTCATTATCATTTGTAATTTTTAATTAGTCTTTTACCATAAATGGTGTGATGTGAATAATTTTATGGCGAGAGCAAAGGGCACTAGGCTTAAGCCAAGTTGAGAGGTGGTTGTATTAAAAATATAGTAATTTTTATTATGTTGACTTTTAATATTTAATAAAAATTTATAAATATTTTTAAAATTTATAATATTATAATATTTATTATAATGAATTGAATGACATATTTTTTATATCAAATAAAAAGTTAATGGATTTAAAAATATATGTTAGGAGTGTGTCAATACAACAAAAATTATTATGTTTTTAGTACAGTAACTTTCTCGTCCCATAAAAAATGGGTGTAAAGGAAGGATTTTCATTGGTAGACTTAGAAGGGAAATGATAGTGTCATTCAAGGATTAAAAATCAACCAACCATTGCATCATTATAATACAATACAACTAGACTTGGACTGGTACATTACAAACAAAAGTTGAAACTTTGGAGGCTGATTCTGATGTGGAGGATTAAGGTTTGTGTTGTGGTGAAGCAATGACTCAAAGAGGGTTGGTTTTCCTCAGATTTTCGAGTTGTAAAGTGACAATAAATTAGGAGCCGAAATTTTGATAAGAAAAGTAAAGCAAAGATGATGAAAATGAGGTGAATGTTTAGGAATTCAACCCGTCACTCGTCAGGCGGCCCTTTAGTTCCAAAAACCCCACTCCCATTCCCATTCCCATTCCCAGCTCTAACTTTAATGTTCTTTCTTCCTTTAAATATAATCTTTATTCTTTAAATACTCTAAATAATATTATTACTCTAAATACTGCTTTCTCTTTTCTCAAACCCCATGCATTAATCACCACCAAAAATATATAGCACCCGTTAATTATTATTATTATTTTGAAAAATGAAATGAGATTTTCTATTGACTAGTGAGACTGCCTCTGTCTATCCCTCTCTCTCTCTCTCTCTCTCACAGTATCTCTATCACTTCAATCTCTTTCGCTTTTTTTTCTTTCTTTTTTTTGTCTTGCCTTGTCTTTTTTTTTTTTTTTGAATATCCATTTACGATTGATTGATTAATTAATTTATAATTGCTGATCTCTCTCTTTCTTTCTAGTTCTGTTGTTATTGTTTTCTTTTTCCGTCTCTCTCTTTTTATTTTGTTGGGAGTAAACTCTACATGGTGTCAGCTTCTGGTTTACAGGGACACGGAGAGTGTGTGTGTGTGTGTGTTTATTCGCGTGCATCTTCTGTGCGAATCACAATTGAAAAGTCTTAGAAATTATCTGATCTAAGTTGTAACAATAATCTAAGACCTATACAGACTAATCTAATCTAATCTGATGCTGAGAGGGATTATGGACAATTAAGAAAGAAATGTGAACTCTGGGTTTTCACCAATTCTTCTGCTACTATTACAACGACAACGCCATCTTCTCCTTCACTAGGCAGTAAAGAGCTACTTCTGATACTACATACTCTTCGTATTGCCCAGTCAAAGACTGTTTAATGGGGTCCGAGCAGAATAGGTTCCCTCAGCAGGAACGGGTATGTCTCTTATCTTTGATTTCTCCAAATATTTGCTGTTTTGAGTCAGATCTAGATCTGGGGATGCCTTTTCATTTCTTTTTTTTCCTTCGACTTTTTGTGCTTTTAAGCTTATCCATACTCAATCTTCCGTCCCAGATCTATATGTTCACTTTAATGCCAATGCTCGTTTTCCCCAAATTCCCCAATTTTGGAGATGCATAACTCAAGCTTTTTCACATTTTTGTCTTAATTTTTATTTTAGTTACCTATCACTTACACAGATCTGATGCGCATGTCGTTGGGATAATTTGTTGCCTTTTTTTTTTTTTAATTTCTGCACAAATAATATCATATTGATTCCTGCTTTCTGGATATATTGATGCTTTTTTCAAGTTTTAGAATCAGCATTATATGTTCATTGTTTGGATAGGGCTAAATACTTGAGAAGGTTGCTTACATATTCCGAACCAGTATTTGATCATTACACTCCTTCCACCAGCAATAACGAGTTGTGGAATTGGATTTCTCATCTTTGTTAATGGTATGACGTCTTTTGGTTTTTTAGGGAAAGGAAATGTAAAGAGAGGTGATTCCATAACTAATGGGATAGTCTTAAAACACAACAATACTGAAAAGAAAAAAGAGCTAAATTACCTGTGTAAGGTGGAGACCTGGTATAAACTGTTTTCTCTCTTTCAAATGCTCAATCAATGGTTAAGCTTAAGCCTCTATTTCAAATAACCTTTTAAAAAGTGGAACTTCAATAACCTGCAACTATTTATTTATGGCACATTCAAAATTCAACATGCTCATAGTAGTCAACATTAAGCCATCAGTTATCTGTTCCGTTTTATCCGTTAGCCAACAAAGATGTTGTGTAACGAAATTTGGAGTAGGAGTTGACAAAATCCTTGCTTCCTAAAAAATGAGAAAAATGTTGATTTGATGGCTAACTTATTAGTTTCTCCCAAGCAAGAAAAACAAAAAAAATTTCTTTGTACTAAGTAGTGACAAACTTATGCTATTGCATCTTTGCTTGAGTTTCAAAAATTTGACAAATCAAACCTGGAAGCTAGATGGAGAATCTTATTTTCCCCCATCTCTTGAGGGGAAAATTGGAGTGCATGGATGATAGAATACCAATTGAAGTATGTAGGTGTCTGGATGATGTTGGATTAGCTTGGTTAATTAGATTATTTAACAAAATCCTAATTTCAAAGAAAATGTCAAATGGATGGAGGAAAAATATTTTTGTACCCATTTTTAGAATTAAGAGACATTTAGAGTTGTTCAAACTACAAGATAATTAAACTAATGGTTTGTAAATGATATTGTGTTTATAGATGAGACACGAGAAAATTTATAGAAAGTTAGAGTTGCGAAAAAACACTTTAGAGTCCAAGGATTTCATATTAAGTAGAACCAAAATGGAATACATACATTCCAAGTTTAGTGAATGTCAAAATGAAGATAATAAGAGAGTTAACTTGGATAAATTGACATTGTCCCAAAACACGCATTTTAAATATTTAGGCTCAATCCTCAAGGTGATGAATGTTGTGAGAAGGATGTTAGTCATAAGATAAAAGGTTAGTGGTTGAAATGGAGATTTGCTACGAAAGTCTTATGTGACAGCAAGACTCTCAATAAATTAAAAAGAAAGTTTTTTTGTAAGGCTATTTGACCGGCTAACTATGATAGTGAGTGTTGGATAATAAAAGGACAACACACATAGAATATTAGTGTTGCAATGATCAAATGCCAAGATTGATGTGCAGTCATATTAAAATAGAAAAGATATACAATGAAAACATTAAAGATGAAATGAGAGTTGCATGATTGAGGACAAGATGAAATAATGAAAATTAAGATGGTTTGAGCACATGAAACAGAGACTCAGAGAAAATTCGGTTAGAAAGGTTGAACACATCATATTAGAAAAAAGGAACAAAGGAAGGGGTAAACTTAAATTAATTTGGAAGAGAGGAATACAATATGATTTATAGACATTACAATTATCAGAAGACGTCGTTCAAAATCATTTAGATTAGAAAAAAAAAATCTATGTAGCCGATCCTAATTAACTTTGAATTAAAGTTGAGTTGAGTTGAGGTTCAATAGCGCTTTCAAGTATGACCTTCTAAAAACACCTATCAAATAAAAGGAATAACGGTTGATGGTATATAATTGAGTTTTTTCTACTCTGTCCTTAGTGGGTTCATCTGATACTTTTGAACCTTCAAGTCCAGCCAAGCATGAATAGAATGGAATGATGATGTTTCCACAAAAACATTTATTCACACCTTTGCTCTTCATATGCACGCAGTACACTCTTGTGAGTATATGCATGAGTCAGCTTTTTCTCCTGAATCACGCTGGTTCTTGCTTCTTTGTGCATGTATATGTATTTATGCTAGTATTCACATTCATGGCGTTTTCTCTAAATGTGCTGTGCCTTGATCTCTTGTCAGTACTATTATCTCTCTTTCTTAACCTGACTTTCTTCTACCATGGACATTAGATATTAATAACTGCATGCCTGTGCATCTAAATTTTGATATTTACATTCTTAGTTTAAATTTGTGTGTCATGTGAAGGTTTTCATACCATTTGAAAAGACTATGCCAAGTTAGAGACTGAAGGTGGTCGCTTGTTGTTACTTGTTTTAATTCTATCTCTATTAGGGTTTATGTTTTTGGTCTGCAATCTGTGGTTATAATACTTTCCCATTTTGACAGCGAAAGAGATGGGGAGGATGCTGGGGTGCATTTTCTTGTTTTGGCTCACAGAAAGGTGGAAAACGTATTGTGCCTGCGTCTCGTATTCCAGATGGTAATGCAACAGCAGCACAGCCAAATGGACCTCAAGCTGGTGGGCTGACCAACCAAGCTACGACACTAGCTCCATCACTACTAGCTCCACCTTCTTCACCAGCATCATTTACAAATTCAGCTCTCCCTTCAACAGCTCAGTCACCCAGTTGCTTCTTGTCATTTTCAGTCAACTCACCTGGCGGCCCTTCATCTACAATGTTTGCCACTGGACCATATGCTGATGAAACACAACTAGTTTCTCCTCCAGTTTTCTCAACCTTCACAACTGAGCCATCCACTGCTCCTCTTACTCCCCCACCAGAGTTAGCTCACTTGACTACACCCTCTTCCCCAGATGTGCCTTTTGCTCAATTCCTCTCATCTTCTATGGATATTAAATGCGCTGAAAAGAACAATTACATTGCTGCTGGTGATCTTCAAGCTTCCTATTCTCTTTATCCTGGAAGTCCTGCCAGCAGTCTCATTTCACCAATTTCTAGGACCTCAGGTGATGGCTTATCATCATCCTTTCCCGAGCGAGATTTCCCTCCTCACTGGGATCGTTCAGTCTCTCCCCAAAATGGAAAATATTCAAGGAGTGGTTCTGGCAGGCTTTATGGGCATGACACAACTGGTGCCTCCATGGTATCTCAAGATACTAATTTCTTCTGTCCTGCCACATTTGCCCGATTCTATCTCGACCATAATCCACCATTTCCTCATACGGGTGGGAGGTTAAGTGTCTCCAAGGATTCAGATGTTTATCCTACCAGTGGAAATGGCCATCAAAATAGGCACAATAGAAGTCCCAAGCAAGATGCGGAAGAAATAGAAGCTTACAGAGCATCCTTTGGGTTCAGTGCTGATGAAATTATCACTACTCAACAATATGTAGAGATTTCTGATGTAATGGATGACTCATTTACCATGACTCCTTTTACTTCAAATAAACCTGCCCTGGAAGAAAGTACAGAGGCTGCATCTATGAGTGATGGCCAAATGGCACTGACAATGCAGACAAAATTGCCAAGCCTTAAATTGAAATCAGACCTTGGGTGTGGTGAAGTGCCAGTCTCAAGTGATAGATATGAAGGTAAATCCTCTAACTTTTCTACATTAAGCTATTTTACTCAGGAATTGGGGAAAAGGATAGTGAGTTTGAATCTTCAACAACATTGAGAATACAACCTGACCTCAGTTTATGTGATATCTTCTATTCTATGGTTTCTTCAATTTTCTTTTCCCAATTATCCTTTCTATTTTTTTGAACTGATCAAGTGGCAGGGAAAGCTCCCAAAATTTGTAGATATAGGTCCATTTTTTCTGAGTGGACAGAGAATAGAGCAACGGGGACATTTTGTTATTGAAGTATTACATTGTTTGAAAGTTTTTTGTTCTGAGTCAGTTTAATGACTGTTAACTATTTGCATTCCATGAGAAATTGTCTCTGTGCATGCATTTGTGTTGTTCTTGTTGTTTTTTCATCAGGGTGTGTGATTTTTCCTTTTACTCTTCCTCTCCCTTGCTTTCATATCCTATCATGTGGCAATATTTCTACGCGATGCTGACTATATTTCTCATCATAGCATTCCTAGCTATTTTTTTAGCTTCCAGCTCCTAATAATTGTCTCTTGTTGAATTTAACTCAGATCCCAAATCAAGAAGGCTGGCTGGGGATGTCTTTGGATCAAGTACATCCTATATCCATGATCTGACAGATGATGATGACATATTTTCAAAGATGACATCATCCAAAATCAGTAGGAAATATAATCTGGGATCATCGTGCTCTGATGCAGAAATTGACTACAGGAGGGGAAGAAGTTTAAGAGAAGGCAAAGGAGATTTTGCATGGCATGACTAAAATTTAGAGAGAGCAAGTCATCGGTTAGTTTTCCGAGTATTAAGTTGCAGGTTTCTGTCATACTCCTCTGTTTGGAGTTATCTGTGATTGGTGGATGATCTAACATATGATCTAACCTGTTCTCCTCCTGTCCTGCTCTTTCAGGTGTGTGGCCTGATATCTCTGATTGATGAGTGTATTCTCTGTGTTCCTAACTTGCCACTCTTCTATGTAAGTTATATATGTATGTGATGCATCTAATTATATAAATATTATATGTGGAAAAACAAACTTTTTGTCACAAAGTGATTTATGATATGGAATATGTTTTGGTAAATCATTCATCAACAGAAGCTATCATTTCATGATTCAAGTGAAGATGTTAACTTTCCGTTTGGGGGATGGTAAATGGAAGGAAAAAGAAGAATATTGAAATATGATTGCTTGAAATTGTGTTGTTATATGCGTGATCGATAAATAGAAGGAAGCAAGCTCTTGTACCTATGCTCACAGCATGAAAATTGTCCGAATATCAAGTGTGAACAGTTTGCTCATCTTGCATGACTCGATTCAGCATGAAGGATTTGGTGCTTTAGTCTAGTAGACTGATATCTTTTTTTCAGTAGTAGCGTAGTGTGGTATTTGTAAATCTAGGGTTTGCAGTGAGAATGGAGCATGAAACAAACTCCATAGCTTAAATTGCCAATTAAATGGATATTAATAGTGTTATTTTTGCTCCTCATAATTCATAAGCAGTACATAGAAAGGTAAAAGTTTCAGAAGCGGTACGGCATCATGTATAGACGAGGTGTTAGTACATACGGGGTATCCTGCGGGGGTAACAATTCAAATTGATATGTAAGAGCCTAATGATAAGTGGGTACTGGCAGGTTCAATTTTTCCTCTTCATGTTAAAAAAAAAAAAAAGAATATGTGCGTACGGATAGCCACCCCCTGGCAACAGAGAGACGTTATGATAGTTGCCATGACGACACTGGTTGACTTCTAGAAGTGCGTGGTGACCGACCAATGGAGTTGTTGTAGTAATAGAAATAGGTATTTAATTGTTGGAAACATAGAATTCCGGAAATCTATAGGAAGGAGAAAGGAAACTGAGCCCACGCGCTGCGTCAGCCAAACTTTTACTAGTGAAAAACAAAAACAACTGGCCAACCCCCTCAAGTATACTAAATAAATCCCCTGTTTTAAATATTATTTATCATGTTGCGGAAATGCTGGTATTGAAACCGTGTTCTTGAACTTATCTATCCATTTACGCTTAGCTACCTTCATATATAAATCTTCTTTCAGGTTTCGACTTTCAACTACAATCTTATCCAATCTCAATTTCAGTTATATACAACTATAACCACCAATATATCTCCAATTCCTTCATCACTTCTCCTTGACTATGAAACCTTACTCACTTTTATCCTCGACTTCACCCAATTATTATACCAATCCTTCATCTCCCCAATCAGCTTTGTCCAGATTGCGTCGCAAACTATCTCCAAGGAGAATCGACAAGCGTTCTCTTTCTCCTCCTTCAACAAACACTAGTAGTCCTAGTAGTAGCAGTAGCTCCAGTGAACTACAACAGGTCTTCAATTATTTTGACGAGAACGGAGATGGAAAAATATCTCCAGTTGAGTTGCAGAACTGCGCAAGGACTTTGGGAGGGGAGCTTTCTACAGAGGATGCGGAGGCTGCCGTGAGCTCATCTGATGCGGATGGAGATGGACTATTGGGATTCGAAGATTTCCAAAAACTGATGGAGGCCAACTCCTCTGAGGAGGAGAAGAAGGAAGAGCTGAGGCAGGCTTTTGGGATGTACGAGACGGAGCCTGGCTCTGGATTCATTACCCCTACTAGTTTGAAGAGGATGTTGAGTCGACTTGGCGAGTCGAGGTCCCTTGATGACTGCAAGGCCATGATTCGTACTTTTGACCTTAACGGAGATGGCGTCCTTTCCTTCAACGAGTTTGCTATCATGATGCACTAATTCCTCGCTCCTACGCTTTGGAACTTTTCCGCTTTTAATTTACTCATTCATTCAATTTTTTTTTTTTTTTGTACAGAACAGTAATTAATGTATAATTCTTCCAAATTCATCAATTCAAGTTTTCAATAAAATGATCACTTTGCCTTTATTACTTAAGACTCTATCTGCCAAAAGTTAATTTCTCAATTTTTAATAATCTAAAAAAATAAAATTTACCTCCATCTTTCCTTGGCTTGGCATACCGGTCCAGTGATTTTCAAGGCTGCACAACATATCAAGAAACTGGGAGGCAATTTCAATGCATGCCTTGCTCTCTCTATTTGATTCCGCCATCACCTGGAATGCTAAAGGTGAATATTGATGCAGCCTGGCTTAGCGTTACAAATTTAGCAACAGTGCGTGGTTAACAGGTTATTCGGAATGCAACAGGGCAATTTGTTGTATGTACGTGTCTTTAGGGTTTAGGGGCATTATCATATCATTCATCAGCTGATGGCAGTTGACATCTTAACAAAAATTGGATATGAATCAACAGTAAACTCGTGATATGGTCTCCACGTTATTCTGCAAGTCTAATTTTCTAACACACCCGTAGAAAACCACAAACAATTAAAAAGATATTAAAGACAGCACATCGTCACTAAACCATGTAAGGTTACAAACACATCAGAACCAAGTAAGTCTCTGAATAAGGCCTTATATTCCGTTAAGGGTCACCAGAACTTTCCGTGCAGTAGGGTGGTCACGATGTTCACATAGCCATATTCCCTGAACCACCACAAGAAAAAAGATAGATGCATTAAATGATTGTATCACAACTATATCAGAATCCCAAAAGACTGCCTTCATTCTCGATAATAAGAAATACTGCAATTTACTTTTGTTGCTTGCAAGTAAGACGTAGAGAAGGGTTGCTCCAAAGTGTGATGGCGAATGGTTTTGTTCAATCACTGACCATAACCCAGGCTAAAGTATTGCAGAGCATGTTAAAGACTAAAATTAGGACATTCTAGATACTTTCTCAAAGAGATTTCCAAGAGCTTAGTTTCATGCTAGGTACATTATTGCAGATTTTGCATACGTGTCTCATCAATACATGTTAATTTCAAATGTACAGATCTTTGTGTGTTTATAGACACGTGATTATTAGTATCAACAAGTAGGTCTAGAAAGTTACCTCATTGTGCTCTTAAACCAATAGAGCTACATGTTTCTAAATTTTAATGCAAGATAAATCCAATGATTTAGTTCATAACAAAGATTGTATTATGCTAAAAAGGATAATAGCATTGGCTCATGGACTCATGATTAATGGACAACTCCAGAAAATCACAAAATAAACATCTTCAGTCACACCTGCCAAGTGCCCATATTAAGCTTTCCATTTGTTATTGGAATCCTGCACAATAATATTAAGCTTTCCATATTAAGCTGGTGCTTGCTGTTATTAGGAGATAGTCGCAAAGTTGTTACCGGCGACGCTGCTAAAGCCGAAGAGACACTCTTCACCCGAATTGCTTTTGGATCATACGCCAATCAAAGCGCCCCTCAGGTTTTTCTACTCTTTCTTGACAACTCTCCAACCAAATTTAAATTCCAACTTCTTTTTTGATGGTTGATACTGATCCACTCTTTTTGGATCATGCCTCTGTGCCAACCTATCTGGAATGCAAAAATTAAGTTTGATCCTTAGCTATTTTTTGGGCTGGGCGACAAACACTTATGGAGACATTAGACGCCCTTTTAAATTCTTGGGCAAGGAAAGGACAATTGGCCCTTGGAAAAATGTTCCCAGGTTCGTTCCTTCCTCAAGCTCCTAGGAAATGGAGTCCAGATACCACAAAGCTAAGACTAATCCTGGTTATTCTCTTCTTCGACACACTGCTTCCTTCTCAACACAACTTCTCTAGTTTAAATTTTAATCCTTGATAAGACATTCAGAGTTATTTCACTCTTCGTTTACTTAAATCACTATACTCCTCCACTGTCTGCGTCTGCTTGAGTGGCTCAGTAGCTTTAGCGTTTGCAATTTCCTTCCATTGTCTCTAAGTTGTAATGTAATGCATCCAATTTTGGAGGTAATTGGCACCTGGGATGACCACGATTATGGATTAAATGATGCGGATAAAGAATTTCGTGGCAAAGTCACTAACCAGAGGCTTCTCCTCGATTTCTTAGATGAACCTCAAAACAGTCCGAGGTAGTCGATTGTTTTCCTACAGTAACTCATCTTTATTCATATCAAATTTTGAGATGGTATATTGTTTGAATTGCCACTTTAATCTTATGGCTTCAATATTGTAGGCGCAAACAGAACGCTGTATGTGCATCTTATACTTTTGGCCCTATCAACGGATAAATTAAGGTATAAAAGAAAGTGCTTTCACATGCTCTGTCGGTGTTTTTTCATAGGGACTATTGGGCTGTAATTGATGTGGTGCTGCTCTGGGAGCTTCATATATATTTCTTCTTTATGATAAGAGAGAAAAACTTTTAGTATATACTGAACAGCTGTTGATTAAATTTCCACAGGTTATTCTCTTAGATACGAGATGCCACAGAGATCCTTTGGGTAGTGATGGAAGTATGCTGGGGAATTCTCAATGGACATGGCTAGAAGAACAGTTGAATTGACTGAAAACAGCCATTACCATAATTGGATCTTCTGTTCAGGTATTATACAATTTTATCATCAACCTCTATCCAGGTTTGTCACTGGATTACATCAAATGCATAAACAAGCAAACATGCATTCATTCATACATATAAAGGTTTCATAAATGGCCGTATTCATTCACATATGTGCATATGCGTCACTGTCTATCAAATGATCTGCCACATGCTTTTACCCTATGCTTGGATTTCTTTGAAAGCGTCTGTTATTGACGAGGCTACTGATGCTACTTTCTGCATCTGCGTATGGAAGTAATTTCAAGTGGATGCTCATTGCATTATATCTGGCTGTCTTTGGACAGCAAACAAGGGGGTAATAATACATTGCTACTTGTATTATCTTCTAAGGTGAATCCTTTGATCAATTCTTTTCCAATGCAGTTTCACAGTAGACTTTTAGTCTGTTATCTTTGGTTAATTCTGCTGTCTTTTCCCTGCACAATTCAGGTTTTATCAAATCTTTCAGCAACCACTGGCCCATTGTTTTATTTGGAGTCTCGGGGACGTTTCCCAAAGGAGAGCAATCGTCTATTTAAAATGATATCAGATAGTAAAGTGAGAAACTTCAATAACTACTCTCAATTGTTCTGGTGATCCCAAGTAGTTAAATATACAAAATATCATACTTATTAATTGCATTTGTGTTCTTATGTAATTTTTTGTCTAAGATGGAAAGATGCAATGTTATCTTCCAATATTCCATATTTACTATTTGTTTTTTCTTGTGCAGGGAGAAGGAATCTTTTTCATCAGTGGAGATGTTCATTTTGGAGAAATCTTGGGGAACGACTTTGCTACAGGATATCCACTGTATGATGCGACGTCAAGTGGGCTTACCCAAGCAGTTGAGAAGGCAGTCTTGTCACTATTGAATTTCATAGTGAGATTTGTGGCTTGGTTGACACCAATTACAATGAGAGTAATAAGCCAAAACTGCAGACTCAAATCATGTACATATGGTATGCAAATATTAGAATTTTGATTAAATATATGTGAATTCTGATGAATTCCGTAGCTCCATTATCTATTATATTTTGAATGTGAATTTTCTATAGGCCAACACAATTTTGGAGTAATTGAAAGATTGGAGTGCAACCCTTGTTACTGAGAAGCTTGAAGTGAGGGATGTGGGTGAATACCCTGTCACTGGTGTAAAGTTTCCATTGTTGGTATTGCAATCACATGGTACGAACTCTACATCCACTATAGTAGGCGAACATCAAAAGCACTGCTCTCTTGAAGTAAACTTGCCATGGTTGATGAGATATCTCCTGGCGATTTTATTCTATTTATCTGTGGCTCACCCTTGTTAAGTGCATCCTGCCTGAATTTTACTAATTGGCTGAATTATTTTTCTGCTTGCTGCTTTTAGGCACATGACAATGATTTGAAGGGAAAAGAATAGCTAAAGAAGATACATATACAAGACAGCGAAATCGGCTTACCAACACAGAAGAGTGCAAAGCACAGAAGAATGCAAACATTCTATTTCAATTGAATTCTAATAAATTGCCAACTCATCCAATTTGCTGTCTCTGGGAAGTAAAATTATCACCCTAAAACTGCATCTTAGGATGTGTTTGAACTGAAGAACGGTTCTTGCCATTAGTTGTTTGCATTAAGTTCAAATAATAACTTTTGCATCTATTGACATTACCTCATTCTCTTTGGCTATACTAATTGTGATGTTCTCTATCGTATATTGCAGTTTTGCTTCTTGCTGTGGTAGGACTAGTGTATGCAGTTATATCAGCCTGTGGGCTATGCCTCTCCAAAGGCTAACATGATTGACCAATGACCATGTCTGGATGGTGACATGGAGTTTTAGCGCTTAGGTTTTTGCCGTCGTGAAGCTGATTTCTGACTTACTAATTGGAATATTTTTTTGGCCTGAAATGTTTATATCTTTTCTGATAGATTGAAATATTTTTCTGTTAGTTCCAGCAAACTGCATGGTATTTTCAAAGAAGCAGAGTGATACTGCTAACATCACCCACTCTCCTCTCTCCATTTTAGTTTCTTGCATTCTTTTTCATGCAATTTGGTCGACTGAGGTAGACTGAGTAATGTAATGTGACAGTTGTAATTTATAGCGAGACAAAACAGGGGGTCAAAGCTTGCTACTACTGTTATGTTCTAAATTGGTAAAGGTTGTTAGGTATATGAGGATTTTCATTGTACATTATCAGATGATGTTGATGAGGTATAATCCGTTTGGCTATTATTATTGTTCGTATTCACATTTTACTATCCTGATGGCATAGAAATATTTTTCAGTGGTGTTAGATAAAAATAGATTTTTTTTTTTTTAAGTATTGGAAGAAGGAATTGATCATGATTGTGAAACATGTATTTATTGTTACACTATGTTGTTTTCTAAAAAGTTAAAAATATATTAGTATACATTTTATATGATGCTAATAATAATGATAATTATTGGGTGATAAAGAGGAAATACTCTTGAGGAGGTTTCGTATTGAGTTTTCATCTTTAAGTAGGTATGTGATTTATAAAATATATCTGTGGTGTCTCATAAAAAATTTAATTTCTCTTTTAAAATTAATCACTAATATTATCATTTTAATAAGAATAATTTTAAAAATAATAATTATATATTAATAATAGCAATTAATAATTGCAGTAGTAGTAGGAGATGCAAAGCTGAGGCAAAAATCCCATTTAATTTGTTGTTTATTACAATTCATAAATCATGACAGAAAATGATGGCAGTGGTCAAATAGTCAAGGCTTTCCGCGTCTTGACGCAGTTGCAGACTTTCATATCTTCTGTTCCTTAATTTTTTTTTTCTTTTATTATTTTTCCTTTCTAAGATCGCCATTAATAGTCAATGGTTGAGACTTGAGACTTCGAGAGTTTTTAGTTTTTTCTTTCATTCAGAATATTGGAGAAGAGGAGAATCATGGATTTTGATTTTGTTCCTCTCAAGAAAGTAATAGATGATGGGTTGTTGTGGTTGTTGGCAGTGACAGTTGTAATCCTAGTCCATTCTCAAATAGAAGCTCAGCAAACTTATGTAGACAACAAACAGCTCGATTGCTACAACACTGGTTTCAATTTCACCAAAGGATATACCTGCAATGGTCTCCAATCATCATGCCAATCCTACCTCACCTTCCGATCTGCCTCTCCCTACAACACTCCTGTCGCCATCGCCTACCTTTTAGGAGCCCCAGACTCCGCCACTCTCATCGCCTCCATTAACAACCTCACTTCCGATGTCGCCTCTATACCACCGAACACCCAGGTCATTGTCCCTGTCAATTGTTCCTGTTTCGCCTGCCGCTACTACCAGCACAACGCCTCCTACACTCTCAAGTCCCCATCCGAGACTTACTTTATCGTCGCCAACAACACTTACCAGGGCCTCTACACTTGCCAGGCCATGATGGATCAGAATCCTTATGGGATCGAAATTTGTTGGTGGGTATGCGTCTGGAAGTTCCTCTAAGATGTGCTTGCCCCACTTTCAACCAGATTTTTTTGGGGTTCAAATACTTGCTCAGCTATATGGTCGCATGGGCAATTCGATCTCTTCCATCGCTCAATTATTCGGTGTCGACCAACAGAACTTGTTGGATGCAAACAACCTATCCTCCACCAGCATCATCTACCCCTTCACGCCAATTCTGTTTCCTTTGACCACGGAGCCCACTTATATCAAACCGGCGATAGTATCTCCGCCAGCGGCTCCATCTCCGGTGATTCCCATAGTTCCTGTTGGGGGATCCAACTCTTCCAGCAACACCAAATGGGCATATGTGGGAATTCGATTAGGAGTTGCCTTCTTGCTGCTTGTTTTTGGATTCCTGTTTTGGTACCACCGCAAGTACTACGCCAAGTCTCAAAAGGCCAAGCCTGTTTCCACTTCAGAACCCAAGACAGTACAAACAGAGTCTGCTGATTACTCGGCTGCAGATACCAATTCTCGGTCTCTGTCTCATGGCATTCGATGTGCTGTTGAATCATTAACTGTCTACAAATTCCACGAAATAGAAATAGCCACCAACTATTTCAGCAAAGATTCCAGAATTAAGGGCTCGGTTTACAAAGGATCATTCAAGGGTGATGCTGCTGCCATCAAGGTGATGAAGGGAGATGTTTCCAGCGAGATCAACATTCTTAAGAAGATCAATCATTCCAACATCATCAGGCTCTCTGGTTTCTGCTGACACGATGGCAACACTTACCTAGTTTACGAGTTCGCAGAGAATGGCGCTCTCAGCGATTGGCTTCACTCTCACTCTGACCACAATTTGTACCAAATTCAAACCCTGACATGGAAGCAGAGGGTTCAAATTGGTTACGATGTGGTTGATGCACTGAATTACCTCCACACCTATACCAACCCTCCTTATATCCATAGGAACTTGAAGACTAGTAACATTCTGTTGGACGCCAATTTGAGAGCCAAAATTGGTAACTTCGGCTTGGCAAGAACGCTTGAAAATGAACAAGGCCAAGACCAAGGACTTCAGCTCACGAGACATGTTGTGGGAACTCAAGGATATATGGCCCCTGAGTACGTGGAGAATGGAGTTATTACTCCCAAATTAGATGTTTTCGCATTTGGGGTTGTGATATTGGAACTCTTATCTGGGAAGGAAGCTGCTACTGGCGACAAGGAGATGCTCTCAGAGTCTGTAAACCTAGTGCTGGAGGGGGACAACGTTAGAGAGAAATTCTACAGCTTTATGGATCCTTCTCTAGGAAATGAGTACCCTTTAGAAGTAGGGTTCTCCCTCGCCCAGCTAGCTAAAAGCTGTGTCGCTCGTGATATCAATGCCCGCCCTTCAATGTCTCAAGTTTTCATCACTCTATCCAAGATCCTTTTGTCTTCACTGGAATGGGATCCATCACTTGAACTTGATCGTTCTAGTGGGTCCATAAGCAGTGGCTGGTAAAGCATCTGTGTTTTGAGTTCCGATTGTAAATTCAAAACGCTATACCACTAAGAAAGCAAAGTCTATTTTTTCCCTTTTGTATTTGGTAATAATACCCCCCATGTAATAATACCTCTGAATTTCAAGGTAAATCGTAAGTGTTGTTTTGTTAAATGCTGGGAATTCCAGGACTAGTAGGGACACTGCGAATTCAATTGTAACTAACTTTTTTCTTCACATCGATGAATAATAAAGTTAATTGTATCGAAATTTTCGCCAAAGGATCTGAAAATCTGATACTCCATGGAAAATTTCTGTTGGAGCTTCTAATCAGAAAACTGGAATGACCTATTCTTTTGGTTCTTATCACACTAGTTTCCCTTATGGCTAAAATGCTACTCTGGAGGAGCAAAATGTTACAGTAAATTACAGTTACAATTACAACTACAATGTTTTAATTTACAGTCAAGGAGATGGACACTATTCTGTTGATACTAGCTAATGCCTCTCCTGAGAGTCCTTTGTCCATTTAGATATGCTAGGTGCAGTTTTGTCTCTTATAACTATACCCGCAAAAGCCCACCACCAGTATGATCTGCATTGTTCCAAACTTCCAACCACAGCTGGCAGGACTGCATCAACAGCTCTCTCGGTGTGTTTGTGCGCCATGTGAAGCTGAGGTTGAAGGCACCATAGATACAGAATCTTTAAAAAATGACCAATCTTCCCCTTGTCTTCCACAAATGTACATTCTTGAGGTGTGTGCAGCTCATCCCGTAAGCTTTGGTAAAACCTTCCATTATCCCAACAAGAAGGATTTATAAGGACTGCCCGAAGAACCCACTTCTGTGGGCTTTAACAGAATTCCATATTGGATGAAGTGTCGAGTCCAGCTTCTGATTGTCTTGCAAGCAAATGCTTACAGTCATCTGCCTCCTTATCGCAAAACCAACCATCCTGCCATTACAAAACATGGACCAGACAGGCACGTTGAAGAGAGAGCATGAGCTGAACCGCTCCTTTTGTCGGTCGCATTCTATTGCTATACGGACAACTCCTTACTGCATCTCCCTTGCAAGGTAGGCGGTGGGAACTGCAAACTTAAGTAGTAAAAGAGGAGAGCTGCGCGTGTCATCTTAGAAGCAGAAACTAACGCGACCTTTCCTGTAACCGAAGAAGGTAATGGTAACTGTGGAGGATATTAAAGTCATTCATGTATAAGTGGAGGTAAGTGTTGAAATTCATTTGCATAAAATTAATTGGCTTGAACTAAATCCAACGCTCACACATTTATACAAAACCTATCACCATATTCCAACCTCCACTTGTAAAGGATTGGAGTATTTATTTTTATAAAAAATATATTCTAGGATGACATTAATTCGATTCCGACCAACAGAGGTGCTTTAATTTGTGGGAAGACCATATATCGACTCGATCCGGAAAGAAAACAAAATTTTGGGATCTTTCTTTCTTTTCTTGAGAATGATAAAGCAAAGCTTTCCCTTTGGTTTTTAATTAATGATGATAATAATGGGTGCCAATCATTTCAATATAATTTTAAAAATATATAAACAATTTAATATAATTTAAAAAAATAAAAAAATTTCATAATAATTAATTTATTTATATCTATAAAAAAAATATTATTCATCGTCTCAATTTAAAGAATAATAATCTTGAGGATCAAAAGTGATAACAGGTACATTAATAACAAAATCTAACACCTTTAAGCAAAAGCTATTCATTATATGTCTTAATTGAATTAGAAGGCTTTTGGGTAAATAAATATATCTGTGATTCGATTCGTCACGCAATATGTAATATGGATTTTGGTTTCATACAAGGTGATTTCCGACGGTTAATTGGTCTTCCATGACGAGACAATTAACTAACTCCACGACTTCCGTAATACTTCATGGCACCCTTTGACTTTAACTACAGTCAAAATTAATTAAACCCACATGTCCACAGGAATATCTTTTATTTTATTTTTTAAGATCAAATGGGATAAGCATTAAAACGTGGATAAGCTCTCAAGAATGACCGATGTTGTTCTTCTTAATTATTTTGATAATAACAATTTCATTTTTTTTAAAATTATTATTATTATTATGAATTTAATGTATTTGAGATGTTAATGGGTAAGTTCATATATAAAAACAAAAATAAGTTCCATGAACTGAAACTTTCTTTTCCAATTCAAATCACAATCATGAAAATGTGTGAAAACTTTTTATTAAAAACAATTCCCATCATCAAGAGAATGGAATTCATCAGTTACTGGTCTATATATATATCTCACTTTTTGTTTATTTATTGTGTGGTTAATATATACAAAAAATACCATTAGTGTGAGTGGAGCACCGGTTGTTAAGAGGAGTGGGAGGAAAACGGCTGCAAAGTGCTTCACAAATTGATAGTACGTCTGCAAGCTTAGACAATCAATGTATATCTAATTAAGATTTTTTTTTTTTTTAGTTTAAAATCAAAAGTTAAACTGGCCGGAAGAGTATAAAATGAACTGAAAACAAAAGCAACCACTCCATCCCAATCACATGACATCCACCAACAAATTATGCACATGATTTTGAATCAAATAAAACAAGAAAATTATTATTATTTTTAAAATGCAATGCACAGTACAATTCTCAGATTAAAATAACATGTTAAGCATAGCGTAGTTGATGTGAATGAAAAAGGTCGTGAGTTTGACTTTTATGAAGAGGACGGCTACGCTGAAGGAGGAAACATGGGCGGACCGGCAGCGAAATCCGTTAGCTACTCCATTTTTAAAGGTTGACTTTTTTGTTAGTAAATATTGGCAATTATTGTAGTTTCTGAGATATTTCCTATGCTATTTTGATTTGGCACACACAGACGCGTAGAAGATTAATTTGATAACAGCAGTCAGCTTCAAATGTATCAGGCTGTCAACTTTCTAGATAAACGGCAGCTGCGACCGACTAATTTTCCCTTGGAATCTCTTGAATCTTTCTTTCCTTCACAAAATCTAATCTTATCTTCTCCCTGATCTCCTGGTTTCAAAAATCAAAACTATATTCACACCTTTCAATTCAAGAATAAAAATAAAAATAATAATTAAAAAGCTAGAGTAACGATAATCAATTAAAACAAATTAAATGAGAGAAAACTATATAATTATAATCCATTTGATAATGAACCCAGAAAAACAAACGAACAAAAGAACAAAATCAGACGTTCAAATTTAACCGTCTGCATATTGTTTTTACAGGGGAAAGTATTTAGATATATATGTTACATAAAGATAGAGTAATTAATTCACATATATAGATGAAAACGGATTCATATCCGTTTCTTCTGATTTTTCCTCAAAATAGATTGGATTGTCCTCCTATATAATAATAATAATTAAAAAAATAAATAAACTCAGAGCACTGTTCCTTCGTGAATGGTGCTCAATCTGAGCCTAAAGGAACGCACAGCCAATTTGGCTCGTCTGGAAGTATACTTTTGCAATCTTCTAACAGAGCCGGATCTCGAGAATTCCAGAGGAGGCTGTTGCTGTGTTCTTATTGGCTTCTCAAAGGTTTTATCAGCATTATGGATGAGATTGAGAGGTTGTGAGGGGGACTGATTGAGTACCAAAACAGGAGAAATCCTGGACTTCTTACGGCGATGTCCCTCCTTCTTTGAGGCGTTTTGGAGGGCTACACTAGCTTTGACAGCTAAGGCAGCCATGTCAGAAGCAGTTAGCCTGTTTTGAAGTTTAGATCTAGGAAGGACAAAATATAACTGATTGGCGTAGAGCAGAGCGTTAGAATCCAAGGCCGGAATGTAATCATCATAGGATAAGAAATCAGAATTGCAGAGAAAGAAAGAAGAGGAGGAGGATGAGGAAGAAGAAGAAGCAGCAGCTTCAGACTCTAACACTTGGGAGACAAAAACAGGAACATTATATTCGTGGAGAGAACCATTAATCGATATCACCTTAGCTGTAGGGCAAGGGAGTTGAGCTTCACTAGACAAACAGATACCCATTGAGAGAAGAAAGAAACGGAGAATTATTATTGTGAGGAGAAACAGAAAGTTATGAAATGCTAATAATTAATAAATGGACAGAGTGAAGGAGAGGGTATTAAAAAAAAAGTATGACGCGAGTGATTCCGTTGCACAAGTATTGAAATAGACAAAAGACAGCACAGCACTCTGTTGTCAATTAGTTAAAATTACTGGGCAATATAAAAATTGTCAACACAAATGAAAATTACAAGAGTCTTAATTGGCTTGGCCACCACGCATTGCATAAAAAGCCAATTTCACGAAAAACTGACATCAATTTCTACGTCACTACGTATCGGCTGCCTTGCAATTCACATAATTTTATAGAAATTGTTTGTATCAAAGAAATCCTTCTACTCAGTAATTATATTACCAAAGGTAAGAGTGAAGAAAAGAGTATAATTAAGTAATTTTCCACAATGAATTTTGAATGACGTCAACCGCACACAATGCATTTTTTGTTTTTTGAGTAAACGAACCGTACGAACAACCAACTACGTCTACGTACAGCGGTACAGCTTTACCAGGTGCTTATTTTTTGACTTTTTTTTAATTTATTCCATTTCCACCCTTGGTTTTGATAATCAAATTGTTTCCCCCACCGTGGACCTCTAATTATTAATATACATATATATATATTTTTTTACAACCAATCACCTTTTTTACTTTCAATTTGATAATAAAAAAATTGATTGAGGGATCATGAAACAGAAACAAGTGAAAAAGAAATAGAGAGACAATATTTTAATTAATAATATTTGTCATGTTAATTTTAAATAATGGATACATTGCAAGGAAAAAGAAAAAATCTATTATCACAATGGGAACGCAGTATATGAGGAGAATAATTAAGAAATACACATGACGCACGAATCTTTTAAATAATTGGAATAGAAAGCAAAGCATTTAACATGTTTACAATTACTTACGAAACAAAAATCAGTCATCTAGAAGGAATTTCAAAGAGCTCAGCACCATCTGAGATTCTATAAATTATATCCATTATTTTGGTCAAGTTGTGTACATTCTACTAAGAGATTTCAGATATGGAGAAGTAGAGCCATAAACACGGCCCAAACTACTAAAAGTGAGTTATGATTGAAAGCCCACTAACTTATGAGAATTATATTTTGGGTTTAATCGTGTTTGTGTGAAAAACATTAAGGCCCACTAGAACATAACAGAGCCCCTAGTTAGAGGACTAACAGGATGTTGGAAACTAAATCATACATAAAAGAATATGAAGATGTGAGATAGGAGGCATATATATATATCCACCGTATTATATTTTTTATCAAGTAATGAAATAATTTTTCTTTTGAAAATGAATAACCCCAAGTGCAGTCTTGTCATCATTTCCTTCAATGTTATTTTGTTTTAAGAATCAGCTTAATTAGTTTCCTTCTAAATTAGGAGAAGCATGTGTATGTACGAACTATTATATAGTTTTAATTTTAATAATCACAATTAGTGGAAAATACTTCAATTTCTGATAAAAGGTTTTAATTAAGTGTAAATTTATTGAATACAGTTAGAAAGTTTCGCCATGATCATTTCTATTTCTCATTGTTGATGAACCAATATCTATATTTATATATACATACAAGTTTTTTTGTTTTGTTTTTTTTATAGTTATTTTCAATTATAAATAAAAATTGGCTGGCTCTCACCCCCCTATGCCTCCTCCAATAATTCATTGAACAAATTCATTCTTTTTGTATCAGTATATTTCATTTTCTTAAATCACATAATTCGTAATTTTCTCCCATTGCATGTTTAATTTAAATAAGCCGATCTTTTTTTCTTTTAAGAAAAATAATAATAATAATAAAGAGATAAGAAGGGAAAGACACAAAGTGGGTGAAAGGGGATGGAGTCTGGGAATTTCAGACGCAGCCTTTCAAATTCCTCACGGCTCTCATCGCCATCCACTTATTTTTTTTATTTATTAATAATATATAAAAAAAAAAAAATTAAAGTTGGGAGCATCTGGAGACTGGAGAGGGATGTCCTTGTCTTTGTGGGGTTTTCGTGTCTCTTAGGCTTTTCTATGATTTGAACTTAGACCTCATCCTATTTTTATCATTTAACACCTTCAACTTTCTCTTAATTAACTAATTATACCCCCCGCAAAACTCATCTTTCTACTTTCTACCATTGACATTTTTAGATGATTCCTGCTTTTGGATACCATTAATTAATTAATGGAAGAATATATTAAAATTAATATATGCCAAAACTAATTAATATTTAGAAATTATATCTGGTGCTCAATTATTATACATGCGATTGATAATTGAGATGCCTCGTCCAAACTAATTATTAATGAGATTGTATTGTAGAAGTCATCAAAAACAAACCCTCAGCGTAAACGCAAACCCAAAGCCTATAAATTCCAACATTGGATCGCTGTGTAGATTATTTAGCCATCGAACAAAACAAGGCCTTGGTCCCTCAAATTGACTACACCTTGTACTTAAAAGTTTTTTGGAGACTACGAACAGTACACCATATATATCCATATCTTATATCCAACAACAAGAACTTGCACCTTTTCTTTCTGTTTTATTCTCTATCCAAATTTACCTTTTCAGCTGCTGCTGCTCTTGTTTTACATTTTATATTTTGACCACACACACGTATATATGCACATTTGACCTGCCCACTTCTACATCATTATCATATGTTAATTTACAATTCTAATCATAATAATATGGCGTTGGCCCCCCTCCATTCCCAAAACAAGCAATTCCCAACTCAATTATTTTCCAATAAACCAACAACACATTATTAAATAGGTTGCAAATTCATCACAGTACACACACAATATAAAGGCAAACTACAAACTGTTCTTAACTTTAAAATATCCCTATCTATATGGACAAAAGTTATATACACACACACAAATACATCATACATATATGCCATTATCATAATAATGCCACTCCATTATTACTATCTTTCCAACGACCTAAAATCCATACATATGGTATATGTTATCATCTGTACATGGACATGGTTTTCAATATATCCTAAGATTTCTAATCTAGAAAATAAATCCCACCCTAATATCTAAATATAAGGGGACCATTTCCTTCCTTACTCCGTTAGGCCTAATACAAACACACTGCCTTTTCTATTATTTACACCACAAACTTGCCACATTTCACTTCTTTTATTTTCCCCCCTAACTTATGCGTCATCTTTCACTACGTACTAAACATTATTGCAAGCCTTCCCCTGTTTTTTTTTTTTCAAATTTTCCCCTTGTCCTGTATATCATTTCTCTTCTTTTCATTTTTTTTTTCTTTCTTCCAATTTTTGATGAAATTGATCTCAAAATGGAGCACGATGAGGTATACCTTTTCTTCTCCTTGCATTGCCGTGATTATATATGGGAGGAGTAGATGGAGAAATGTTGGTAGTGGCCTCATCACCAGAGCTACCATCATTGTTATGCCCATTAGAAGAATAAATTGAAAGTCCATCCATCAAACGGTTGAACGTATGCGTCTTCCGAATCTTCTTTGGTGTAGAGGACTCATCGGATTCAGACCCACCAAGAAACAGATCCCTATTGTTCTTCCCTCTGATTGTAAACGTGAGGTCTGAGTCACCCCGTTTCATGCCTCCCAGCTGAAATGCAAATGTAAATGGGCACTTCAGTAAACTAACTAACTAGCTTATCCATAAAAACAGAGTAGGTGAAAACAAGGCACACAAACACCAGAGAAACCAAAACATTATACATTCAAACACGAAATCAATCAAATATCACGGAGGGGAAAATGTGTGTACAAGTAAACTCTGATTTCCCAAATGAGTCCCATTACAACTTCAATTCTTTTCTCTGTATTTTTTTTTTTTTGGGGGGTTAGGTAAGATACAAAAGAGAGTTCATTGATAATAGTAACTACCCCATTCCTAATTTCTCGAGATCAAATTTATTAAAAAAAAATTGAAATTGAAGTCAAACACGGCAACATTGGTATAATTTGAGCTAATTAACTACTGAAAAAAAAAAACAAAGAATGGAACTTGTAACTTGAACGGAAAGAAAGGAAACAAGAAAAACTGAATAAAATTAGAAAAAGGGAAAAGTACATTGAGAAAGGGAAAAAAAAACCTTGCATCCAAGAGAACAGAATCTGAAGGAATCGAGGAGGCTCCTGCAACAAATCTCGCAAGTGTTGGTGACGCCCTTTCCGGGCCTTGGCTGAGGCCGCTCGTTTAGGAACACAATCTTGGCGCTATTGATAATGTAAGTCTGGACGCAGGATATATCTATGTACTTCTGTATTTCATTCACCCTCACCACGTTATGGTACGAAGATCGCCTAATCTGAAAC